>CM073136.1:29116450-29291450 GCA_037039145.1 Fundulus diaphanus | reverse complement strand
TAAGCGATTTGGTATAATGCTTTTTTATCTTTTCATAATTTGCAGCTACAGTAAAAAAGAAGCTCCATCAAGAACAGACCATCTTTAGATACGTTTAAATAAATGAATGAATAAATGTGATTGGTTGTAACAATAGAAATGTTCTTAATTTCAATCATCTTTTTTTTTACGCACTTTGCAAACAGAGGATTGTGACAATAGATGGAACTAAGCCAAAGGACGTCTATCAAAAGAAGCATAAAATGAGCCCAGTAAATTCATCACTTCCTGTCTGGGGACATTTTAAAAAAATCAGAGGGAAATAAAAACTTTGAACACCACATATATCCACACATAGGCACCTTTATTAGATACACTTAATTTGTGTTTAAAAAATTCCCTGTAAAAAGCTAATACTGAATCTACCATTCCCTGAAATTCAGTGCATCTAGGGATCTAGATGTAGTGCTGGTGTTGTGGGTGCTGGCTGGAATATTTCACAAACTGCTATTGGGATTTTCACTCGCAACCTTCTCTCGGGTCTGCCGGCAGCTTTGTTGATAAGAATGGCTTTTTGATGTCAGAGGTACTTGGAAAAACATTGACTAGCCCTTTGAGTCCCGATTTCAGCTGCAGCATTGAGATAGTTGATGAGACTTTTGTGTGAATAACATGAAAGCATGGATCCATCCTGACTCGCACTAACAGTTAAGCCTGGTGGTGGTAGTGTAATAATATGGAAAATCATTTGACAAATTTTCCAGGAAGACTTGCTGATATTGAGTTGTAACCTGGTTTATTTATACCTAATAATGTGTCCATTGAATGTATGGGCATTCAGCCTTTAGCTGTGTTATAAGCTAGTAAATATTCAAATTATATATAATTACTCAGTTTGAGAATTGTCATGATTTTTATCACATTTTAATGGAAGACTGTTACTGTGATTGCTCCTGTAGAGATGCTCATTTTTTAAATTGCTTAAAGACAGACAAAAAAACATGTTGACAAAATTTTTAGATGTAACACTAACTTTCTGCACCAACTTTCTGCACTGGGGGGTTGTGGCCGAGTGGTTAGAGCAGTGCGCTTGCACTCAGAGAAGGATGCAAGTACCCGGTTCGATCCCCAGTGCCGGCACTCTGGGTCCCTGAGCAAGACCCTTAACCCCAGATTGCTCCCCGGGCGCCGCATATGGCAGCCCACTGCTCCCCAAGGGGATGGGTTAAATGCAGAAAGCAAATTTCATTGTAATGTATGTTTCAGTGACAATAAAGACGATATTACTATTATATTACTATTACTATAAAGTTTATGGGCTCAACACACGGGGAACGACAAACGTCAGCACTAATGGCTTTCATCGCTACTGCGGTAAAGACCAAACACAGAACGTTACAGTGACGGCAGCGTCTCAAATCATGCTGTTGGATCGCTTGTTTCCCAGGAATTTTATTGGTTATGAAATTGGAGGGCTTTTGATATTTTCAAAGCAGTCTGTGACCGACAAGGATAAAGAGTCAAAAGATTGTGCTGGAATTGACTGAAATCTTGCTTTTATGTCTACTCTACAAAAAAAATACAACTGGGTTCATCCTATTTTACAGACAGGGAAACAGCCAGGAGAATATCATAATTTTTTAGGGGCACCTCACCTCATGATAAATGGCTATAGTGCCAAGTGACGGCAACATTGTGTCGCTTCACAAGCCCGCATGTGCACGTTCACGGGTACGAGCTTGAAATTTCACACGCACGAAATTCGGCAGTCGCTTGGGTGGAGGAGGGCAAGTGATTGTTGCACAAAGTTCCATTGGAAATGAATGGAGAAGGAGCGACGTCGCTCCCCATGTGTCGAGCCCATTAGGAGTTGACATTTCTTTTCTTTAAGGTTTGCAAACCTTTCAGAAAATCTACAGTAGAGTATCACATCTCTATAACTTTTCAACTGAAATGAAAATCAAAATTGGTTACTCTTGCTAAAGTAAGACAAAACTTTAAAGATTTAATTGGTCACATTGTGGCGTCAATGATCCGGTGCAGAAAACCAGGAGGAGGCTAGATGTCGAGTATTTTCACATTTTATTGAAGACCCCTCCTAACTTTTATTGCCCGCTTTATTCTGTCCTTATTTATCATTTACACACTCAATCTTTGTGGTTGGAAAGCATGACTTGCAAATGGCAGGGAGGCGGCTTTGGGTTTCATTAAAAAACAGAACAAAACAAACATTCACCATAAAGGAAGCCATTTCCAGGCCAGTTGCGCTCATTTTGAGTCTTGTGTAAGTGTATTCATACATCTTTCGAGCTCCCTGTTTTTTTAGATAATACATTTTAAAAAGGCACCAAAAAAAGATTGATATCATGAATTGACTTATAATTTTAGGTGAAATTGTAACCGTTGCTCCTTTTCTCTTTTTATTGGCATGTTCAACAAAGGTTGAATCATTGTTGTTTGTGAAACTGGGTTTATTTTAGTTTTAGTATTGGAAAAGGGCTTTATATGTGCAGTTTAATCATATTCAATTGAGTGCAATAAAAAGATTGAAGAATAACTCTGGGGAAAAAAAGAAGACTGTAAGCAGGCATTGACAAACTGGCAGTGCTAAAATAACTAATATTAAATTTAAAACCTTTTTCATATATGTGAAATAAGTCTTGTGTGTTTTTGTTTGTTTAGAGGATCATTAATCAAATAGAGTATTATTGTTTTCAGCATTTCGCCCAAGCCTACACATTACCATTTTAATGACATTACCCCCCTATTAATCTGCTTACCACAGAGCCAGTGGTGCAACTTCTCAAACTATCAAAGAAGTACTTTGACAAAAAAAAATAGTGAAGAAAAAAAACAAGGCCATAAAAAGAGGGGGAGCAGTAATTAAAAAGCCACACTAATGAAAGAAAACTCATAAACTGGCAATAGCTGTAAAAGAATGGAAAAAGTGCATATGCTGCAGTCTTGAATTAGAAATGTGACAAATAAATGGATGTTCTTTACAGCCCAGAAAGTCTGGGTGTGTGGCAATTCAAAGTCATACCCTTCCTCTCTAGCCATACCCACTTTAATTGTTACATGGTGAAATCCCAAGAGCCTAATCAGATTACTAAATGAAAGCTGCCATCAACATCTTACAGTCTGGATTAAGTAGTTTAATAAACTGTTTACAGGCTGTTCCTAACGTCTTAAAGTTAAAGAGTAGGCTTTATATATGTATATATCTTTTTTTTTCCTCTCACAATGTCTGACCGCAGAGGAGATAAGGCCCTATTATTGAAATATATTCTCTTTACCAGAATATAAGCAGGTTAACCTTTTTCTCCTTGTCTGATGAATCTGTGAAATTTGATTATTTTTGTTGTGACAGTGAGATACACATCTTTACATATTATACACAATATTCATTCATGCAAACATGTATGCTATTTTTTTTCACACAATCAAACAATAACAGAAATAATGTTGCCTTGTCCAGTTACTTTCAAATTCAGCTGCAACATTGAGATAGTAGGGTCAATGTTTTATGTGATCAGGTTTACACTAGGGATGGTGTAATAGCATGAGCGATATATTCTTGGCACACTTCGAGCCCTTTAGCACCAGACGAACATCGTTTAAACACCACAGCCCAATTATACTATTCCTGCTAACCCTGTCCATCCCTTTTTGACAAAGGGTACTCAACTTTTGATGGCAACTTTAATCAGAATAATGCACCATTTCAAATCACAGTCACCTAATCTCTAACCAATAGAACCCCTCTGGGATGTGGGTGATTAGCATCATGGAAATGCATTCAACAAATCTACAGTACCTGCATGATGCTATCATATTAATTTATAGACAAAAAAAAATCTGAGGAATATTAACAGTACTTCGTTCAAATCGCAAAGGATTGATGGAGTGCTGAAGGCAAACTGTGGCAGATGTGTGCACATTAAATAAATGCTATATATATATATATATATATATATATATATATATATATATATATATATATATATATATATATATATATATATAGTATAATATATATATATATATATATATATATATATATATATATATAATATATATATATATATATATATATATATATATAGTATAATATAATATAGTATTGACAAATTATCATCTCCTGGGTAAAACATCCTATTGTTTTGGCTCCAGAAATAAATGTTTTGTTTATAGAAGGTGTTGGCAGAGTTAAGATTCAAATGTACTGTTGTTGTGGGGTCTGTTAACTTGCTTGTGGGCAAGTTTTACAGCGTTCTTAGGTGAGGTTCTTGGCAGTACCATTTTGTTGTACTTACGCTGTTGGAGTGGTACTTGACGGGAGAACAAATACTTGTATTTTCATAACTCAAACAGTAATATTTGCCCAGCGCTGTATTAAAGTGACATGATGTTTGCACTTCCCCTCAGCTGTCTTTGGTTTTTAACGGGTTGCCAGCTTTCATGTATAGTTTAGATTCTATGCCATTCAGTAGACAACATTTAAAAAGTTGAGATGGTGGACATCTCCAAATATGAGATAAACAGACAAAGCAGTTATTTTCACTTTATTTTCAGCAATAGTTTTGGTAAGTTTGCAAATCATATTTTTGGCTGTATTTTTACTATTCTAATCAGTCATACTTTTGACAGCGGATAAGTCCACCCTAGTTAGCATATTTCCTGAGGATTTAGATTTATTAAACTGTGAACAATATCTCCTTTCTTTAAATCCTGTTCCTATTTTAGGGCAATATTAAAACAGCACCCTTAACTTTGATATTTTTGTCACTCACTTCTTTAAAAACCTAAAAAGAAAAATCTCACTGTTTCCAACAATTTGCAGACTTTGAATATAAAATGAGCTTAATAACAGGAGATTGACACTGAGACTATACACTTTGACAGATCTTGTTGAAGTGGAACAGCACAGAGTAAGTTCTACTTGACAGGACCACACACGACCACGAAAACTTCATGCAAGAGTGTCAGCCACTTTTATTGACTCTAGTCGGAATAACCCTTTGCGAAAGTTTGGGAAACAAGTGGGCAGTTACCTGCCAGGGATGTGTAATGAATTTAGACTCAGGCTTAAACACTTCCATTGTAGGAGGGGGGAATTAAAGAAAATATACATGCATAACCAGGCCAAGTGCAGGATTGATGTTCCAATAGTGTCAAGCAAGGTCAAATAGGTATTGATGTAGACATGATTTTTAATGGATGCAGCCCTTTGGCTAGTGTGGTGTAATGCTTTGTGTGTTTTTATGCTTTTTAAGGACATGTATAATGCAAACCAGGGTTTAAAAGTCCTCATGGGTAGCGAAATATATATGCGGCCCTGATCAGGGTTAAAGATTGAAGTTTAGGTTTTTAATTTATTGAAGAAAGTAAGGTGTAGTGTTTGTGATTGGCTTCTTACATCAGTGATATTCAAAGCAAAGGGCTAAGTGACAATTCTAAGCTTTTCTGTGCATAGAGTCTGGGAAACGCCTACCACACCCAAGAACAACTTTTTTGGGGTTGTGGCTAGGGCTGCACAATTAATCGCATTTGCAATATAAATGCAATTTAAAAAAACACAATTTCCAAATTCCAGAGGACTGCAATTTTTGGCTATGTAACAATTAATGAATCAGACACTCCCTTTAGGTGTCAGTAATATGTTTAAAGTGGGTTTGCCTCCACATGGAAGGGAAGATAGTTGCAGCAGTGAGATACTCTAATTGTATTACTTGTTTTAAAGTTTACATAATCATGCTGTTTTACCAGAAACTTTCAGGAATCTCACCATAGCATTAAACACTGGTCAATCAGTTTAATACATAGACTTGCTTGTTGGTTGCACTTTGCACTTTATGTTCAACATGGATTGATGTCCAAATCAATTAAAAGATGTTCTCTTGAATAGTATTCTGATTAATAAAAACATTAAAAGTTCTTGTTTTAAATAGTCCTTGTTTATAAACATCTTTATCTAGAGGCCATTTTTGTTGCTTGTGGTTAATGCAGAGAAAAGTCAAAATCAAATCGCAATTTTGGTTGAAATATATCGTAGGCAGAACGCAATCATTTCTGCTCCGGGTTGAGACGCAGTGCGTCTTTTAGCACCTAATCTGCACAGCGACAAAATGGATTGAGTTGTTGTTTGTATATGATAAATTAAACTGAAAAAAAAAATTGCATTAAATCGCAATATTAAGATAAAAAAAATCGCTATTACATTATTTTCCAAAATAGTTCAGCCATAGTTGTGGCATCACAGATATAGACTGGAAACATTAAAAGAAGACAAATGTAGAAACCAGAGATTTTTGATGAATGCCTAATCTCTGTTTTTTTAAGGCAAGGCAAGTTTATTTGTATAGAACATTTCAGTAACAAGACAATTCAAAGTGATGTACATGTACTAAACAAAGAAAAGGAAAATCCTTACAGAAGAACATTGCAGAGGAATAGTAGCATTTGGTCAAGATCTCAGGGTTTCAGCATATTTACAGTCTTTTAGGAGTTTGTTCCAAATAAGTGGACCATAAGAACTAAATGCTGCTTCTCCATGTTTGGTGGTTCTGTGTATGCAGAATAGATTTGAGCCTGAATACCTGAGGGGTCTGGAGGGTTGATACACTGATAACAAGTCTGTGATGTATATAGGTGCTAAGCCATTCAGTGATTTATAGACTAACAAGCATTTTAAAGCCTATTCTCTGAGATACAGGGACGCAGTGTAAGGACTTTAGAACTGGGGTGATGTTCTCTACATTCTTAGTCATAGTGAGGACGCGGGCAGCAGCGTTCTGGATCATCTGCAGCTGTCTAATTGACTTTTGGCAGACCTGTGAAAACACCGTTGCAGTAATCAATTCTAAATAAATGCATGGATTAATTTTTCAGGATTGTGCTGAGACATTATTTTAAAGTTCCATCTGCTTATACCGGTTTTAGGCGATTCCGATTTCTTAAAGAACTACATTTTAATGGCATTAAAAATATTTTCTGCTTGCCCCTACCTTCTTGGGGGGGCGGGCAATGTTGTTGGTGGGGCAGGGCGGGGCGCCACCTTGTTTAATGGTAAGTGAATCACTGCAGTTTGCTCTGATTTGGTGAAATTAGTTCAGAAGAGCTGATGGTAACCAGAAACTCAATAACGATACATGATTGGCAAAGAAGCTGAGAAATACCAACTCAACTTTGTGACCACATAAAATTTGAAAAAAAAAAAAAACCCTGATAAAGGCCTTAATGCTGTTTACTTTCATGATAAGTACCTCATTCTTGTTTACAGATGCCTATATATAGCTGCTGTAGGTAATCCAGCTCTGAATTGTGATTGTGAGCAGTTACACAGGGGAGAGCAACCTCACAGGTAATCCCAGCCCCTCAATTGGCTTCTACCTCCCTCTCCGTTATCTTGTTTTTATCTTCCCCTTCATTCATCTTTTTTATCACCAAGTATCTGGATGGTATACTTTTAACATATTTACTATTGCCCTGATTAAAAAAGTGATTCCTGATAATAAACTTCCAGCAACCAAAATATGCTGTCCAAGAAAAAGTGTTATTGGTTTGTTGTGTGCAGAGAAGAGCCATTCAGATAATCCTTAAGCAGCTAAAATCCAAAACATCCATCCCTCTTAGCTATTGTTCTGTTCAGAAAAAAAAAAAAAAAGATAGCACGCTTCGCGTTGTGCCGACAGCAAGGCACATAAATTTAAACAGTTCTGCCTGGCGAGCCATGCTTTCATGTATCATTGTTTGTTGCACACTGCTCTGTTTGATTGTGTTGCAAATGTGTGTGTGTGTGTGTGTGTGTGTGTGTGTGTGTGTGTGTGTGTGTGTGTGTGTGTGTATTTGTCTGGTGGTTAGAAGAAGAAAATGAGTTTTAGCAAATGGAAAAATGTCTTTATTAAAGTTGTAGTTAAAGTAAACGAAGCTTAACATAGTTTTCCGTCATTCTGTTGTAAAATTACCTGAAAGAAGACTGAGGCCATTGTTGTCTGTAATCCAACAATTTCCATTTCAAAAGCAGAGCTGAGTGGCTGTGATGGACACAAAATAGCCCATTACCAGTGTCAAACTGTGCTTTAAGAAACACAAGACCATGTTTGCTAACTGATACTCATGTAGATAAAAGGCAAACTTCACATGGTATGTCAGATAAAGTGGTGAACCTTTAATTGGGCGTTAGTGTGGCATGTCCAACTGAAGGCAGCAGCAAGTGCAGTTCCGGTCTTCAGTTTTTTTTGTGTGTGTGCTTTTTTTAGTATGTGTCCATTAGTGGGGTGGGAGGGTTTGTTCCCCTGGCAACTTGACCAGGGTCAGCTTGTTGCGCTCTTTCACTGGCTGAGAGTGCTGCCACATGCAAATAAGGCTAGTGCCTTCCATCATTGTATTTGAGAGTATTTGCATAATATGCACTTTTTCCTGTAGAAAAGTAGGTCTACTGAGTGAGACAAAAAGTTTTTTATCAACAAAACAAAGCACAAAGGTACTATTTTACAAACACATTGTTAGATAAAGCCATACTCCTACAGAATAAATAAGGTTCTGTCATATAAGAGTGTGTTTGCTGTTTTAATGAGGTTCATGTTGTCAACTTGTGGCAGAAAGACTGACTGTCGTTTCAAGTAAAACAGAATAGCTTTCATATGTGATGTATATGTTTGCCAATGTTCAAGTCATGGATTTGTCTCCAATTATGTTCCCCATCCTGTTTGCAAAAGATAAGAAAAACCACAGCAACTGTGTTTAGGTGTTGAGAGATCTTTTATACGTGAATTTTGGTGTTTATGTCTCTGTTGCTTTACTGGACTTTCATTGTCTCAAACCAGAAAACCTTGATTTGCTTTTTATGTGTTGAAAAAAAGAAGTCAAAAATCTCAGTTAAATAAGATATCCCTTTCTTTTTTTATATTTTGCGATTTGTGTAGTTGTGATTTTGCATATTCAATTTTCCCACATTTTGACATATAGCTGCTACAAACATTGATATGTTTCTTTGGGATTTTGTCTGACACACAAAGACAAAGTAGTGCATAGTGAAGTGTAAGGAACAGTTGACTTTTATTATTAATTTATCTTACACTCGCAAATGAAAATCGAAAAAGTTTGTATGCGTTTGAATTCAGGCACGTTTACTTAGGTGATAAAATACACTGCAATGAGGTGCTCAGTTCTGTTGTCAAATAATACAGAACTTGATTATATAGTGTAAAATTGTAAAAAAAAAAAAAAAGTTCAACAGGAATGGATGCTTTAGTAAGGTGCTATATGTTTAACCTTGACCTGACAAATCAACCTGACAAATCGAAGAAACCATCAAACACACCAAACACTTATGTAATAATATAGCTACCACCAAGAAGCATTTGCAGCAAAACTCCACACACTGTTAGAAGAAAAGGTATGTGGCTAAACTTTATAGGTTTTCACATTTCAGTAAAACTGTAGCTCTAGCTTCATCTAGTGGCTTGGATGTCTGTAAATAACACATTAAATGCTGTAAATAACACATTAAATGCTGCAACCAGACTTCTGTTTAGGTCATAAAGGTCAAGAAATAATCAGGTCAAAGTTAGGTCAGTTCAGTTAAAATCAAATGCTGAGGCAGGGATTTCAACATACACGTTGACACAGAATGTGATAACCATGAGGCCCGTTTACACTACATCTAAAAACCGAGCCATGCCGAGACCAGTCCGAGCTTGGTTCAGTTATCCAAGACAAGCCGACCCGTTTACACACAAAGCTTATCTCGGTTCCTTGGTTGCTCCTCGCCCCCTAGTGGCGATCTGCGGTACTACCGCTCTCTGGGATTGAAGGCGGAAGCAGCAAAACACACACAGCTGCGCCCGTAACATTCAGGAAGTTATGCTTGATATTGTGATATTTCGGTGTTTGCAGAGAGTCAGGTGAAGAAGGCAACCATTGGTTAATTTACTTGAGAAAGTTGGCTTTTTGGGAAGTGAATGAGACAAACGAACGTCTAATAAGGATTTACAGACGCCGGAAACAACGACAGACACTGAGGTTCATTGCGCTGCTAAGCAGAATCATCACTGGAAACCGTGTGGCACGGTAAGGAAGCTAGTATTATTATGAATGTCTGAAATTTGTCTGAATGGAGTGTGAATCGGGACGTGCAGCCAGACACGCCGGAAAACCCGCTGACAGTCAGCTGACTGTAAGGGCATGACGCGGTCTGCTCATGCGCTCTTCGTTATCAGAAACCGGGATAAAATAGAACCAGGCCGAGACCTACCCAAGAGCTGGTCTGCAGTTAGCGCGGTCCGGTTATGTTTAGCGCGGTCTGGTTCAGTCTGCTGACCGTCTACACACAAGAGTTATCTCGGTTACCGAGCTCGGACTGGTCTCGGCTCGGTTAAAAAAGTGTAGTGTAAACGGGCCTTTAGTGTAGCCTTTAAAACTATCCTAGATTCAATTGGTTTTGCTCAAAATGTGCATAAACCGACGCACTCTTGGCTCCATACTTTAGACCTTGTGCTGACATATGGCATTGATTGTGAAGAATTAACAGTATGTCCTCACAACCCTGTCCTATCTGATCATTTTTTTATAACATTTGAGTTTAATCTAACTGAGTTCTCCACCCCCAAAAGAGGGTTCCATTATAGTAGATATTTATCGGACAATGCTGCATCAAACTTTAAAGAGTCTGTCCCCCTCTTAATATCGTCAGTATTGCAGAAATACCCTGCAGATAGCAGCAATGTTGTTTCTTCCCATTCACAAATAGATGTCTTTGTTAACGGTGTGACTTCGTCATTACGTTTCGCATTAGACAATGTAGCTCCCTTGAAAAAGAAGGTGATTATTTACAGGAAGCTGGCTCCCTGGTTTAATTCAGAGCTGCGTTCCTTGAAGCACAATGTTAGGAAATTGGAGAGAAAATGGCGCTCTACACACCAAGAGGAATCCTACCTAATCTGGAGGGACAGTCTATTGTTGTATAGAAAGACCCTTCGCAGAGTTAGAGCAGCATATTTTTCATCATTAATTGAGGAGAATAAAAATAATCCTAGATTTATTTTTAGTACAGTTGCCAAACTTACTCAGTCACAGCTCCGTTGATCCATCCATTCCCTTAGCTCTTAGCAGTAATGACTTTATGGGATTCTTCATAAATAAAATTGATTCCATTAAAAATAAAATAATTGGCATCCTCCCAAACATGATTACCTCGTCCTCAGTAAGTGAGGCAGCGTTGGAAGAATCTTTAGAACCTGCGCAGTGTCTGAACTGTTTAGAAGCAGTAGAGCTTTCTGAGCTATCTAAAATTTTAGCTTCATCTAAACCTTCTACCTGTATGTTAGACCCAATCCCAACCAAGTTGTTTAAAGCAGGGCTTTGAACCGGTTCAAGGAACGAAAACGAAAACCGGGAACTTTTTGTATTTTACAGGGAACAGAAACAAAACTGGAAACGTTATTATTTTTTATTTTCTGGAACTGGAACACTTATTTAAAAATAATGGTAACCCGTTAATACCGGTTTTATTTCGTTCCTCAAAGTTTTCGTTGCCTAATTAACTAAAAAAAAAAGTAATTATTTTCCTGCGCACGTTACCATGACGGCTGAGGTTCACTTCCTGTGTGACATCACATCACACATTCGCTGACTGAATGGAGTGAGAGCGGTGTCTCCACTAGAGCTACACATCTTAAATAAGAGGTAAATTACGATCAGTGACGGACCGGACGGTGTGGCATTCTGCATGATCGTCGGGTATGCGCGGCCCCTTTCACCCTGTTCATTGTCGGCCTACATTATCTCTCGGCCCACTAATAAGCCAAATGCAGGGTTTCCCACAGCGCTGTCTTGGCGAGGCAGCCGCCTCGCCAAACTCAAGCTACCGCCTCGCCAACATTCCAAAAAAAAAAAAAAAAAAAAAAACGAACTCGATATGCTTGCATGTTTATTTGACGTTAACACGCGCTTTTTTGTTGCTGCTTTCGCGCGTGCATATACTGAATGGCAGTATATGCACTCCTCCTGCGGGAAACACTGAAATGCCTCTTGGTTCTGTTTTCATGCATATTAAAGTTAGAGTTCAACATCAATGGGACTACAAACTTGCGTGTTATTTTTGTGCATGTGAAGTTATATCTGTGTGTTGCGGGCACGCGCGTGCGTGCGCGTCCCCATGTGGGCCGCTGGTTGGTGAAAATGCCAGGGCCGTTTTTTAATCCCAGTCCGTCACTGATTACGATCCATCGTTAAGTAAAACGCTAATTCCAAACAGCTGACAGGAATGAAATTAACCGTTCCGGGAACAGTATTTTTTTGTTCTAACCGGTTCGGGAACGTCAATTTATTGGTGGAACTCATAACCGGAAACGTTATAATTCTGTTTCTGTTCGGAACGAACCGATTGGGAAAACAAATTGGTTCAAAGCCCTGGTTTAAAGAGATATTCCCTTTGATCAGTGGCACTATTTTAGACAAGATTAATCTATCCTTAGTAAATGGATATGTACCACAGGCTTTTAAAGTAGCTGTTATTAAACCTTTACTTAAGAAACCATCTCTTGATCAAGATGAGTTAGTAAATTACAGAACTATATCTAATCTTCTTTTCTTATCCAAAATTCTTGAGAAAGTAGTTGCAAATCAACTTTGTGAACATTTACAAAGTAATGACCTACTTCAGTCAGGCTTCAGAGCTCATCATAGCACTGAAACAGCTCTGGTGAAGGTCACCAATGATATTCTCATAGCTTCAGATAATGGACTTGTGTCTGTACTTGTCCTGTTAGATCTCAGTGCTGCATTTGACACAGTTGATTACAATATTCTCCTACAAAGACTTAAGCATACTGTAGGGATTAAGGGGAAAGCATTAGGCTGGTTTAAATCTTATCTATCGGACAGATTCCAGTTTGTTCATGTTAATAATAAATCTTCTTCAAACTCTAGGGTCACTTGTGGAGTACCACAGGGTTCAGTCCTTGGACCAATTCTCTTTACTATATATATATATATATGCTTCCGATTGGCAAAATTAGCAGACAGCATGGGATTAATTTCCACTGTTATGCTGATGACACTCAAGCTATATTTACCCATAAATCCTGATGAATCCAATCAATTACTTCAACTGCAGTCATGTCTTGATGACATCAAAAGCTGGATGACTTTAAATTTCCTGCACTTAAATTCTGACAAGACAGAAGTTGTAATATTTGGACCAGAGACCTCAAAAAATAAACTTCTTAATCAACCACTTAATCTGGATGGCATTAACTTGGCCTCTGGTAATATAGTAAAAAATCTTGGTGTTATTTTTGACCAAGACATGTCATTTAAATCCCATATTAAACAGGTTTCCAGAGTTTCCTTTTTTCACCTCAGGAATATTGCCAACATTAGAAACATTCTGTCCAGGGGGATGCTGAAAAACTAGTCCGTGCATTTGTTACTTCAAGGCTGGACTGACAGTGTATCTATCACCTGATAGATGTGTTGTTCTATTACATAAATAAGCGTTGTATATTAAACGTAAAGACACTTCAATGCCTCCTATTGTCATCTTGGAAAATGAATTTTTCTCTCTCAGGAAAAGTTTTTTCTCTTGCTTAAGTATAGCAAAGTTTCATTTCTACAATTTCCATCAAATGTAATGTTGAAATTTGCAACCCCCTCAAAAGAAAACAAGAACACAAAACAAAACAAAACACACTATTATGTAGCGTGATGCCACATCACATACTTGTTTCTCAGCTACATCCAAGGAAGCATGTTAAGTCCAGATGCATTATGATCCCTGGGGTTTGCTTGTAGCCATCTAAATGTAGTTTGTCATTGTTATTGGATATCGACATAGGCATCAAGCTTTGAGCTGTAAGTAAATCATAAACACATTCACAGTGATCCACACATAGCCGCAGTAGATCAGGCAAATTACACCTGGTGAGATACGCTTCTGAAGTATCTCCCAAAAACATTGAACTGAGTTGTCACCTTTTTAGTTTTAAATAACTAACCTTGTTTTTGTTTATCACCTCTTTCGGTCCTTTCACTTCTTTCTTTAGTATTCCATCCATCATATTATAACTCAACAGAGTGGCTCTTATCTTATCTTATCTTATCTCTATAATTTGTTCATGCTTGCCATCCTCTATAGCCAGTGTGATCAACCTGAAACGGAGTTCAGCTGTCATAGGATGGTTTTCTTGATATTTTCTCATTTGCATCTTTTAGCTAAAGCTATTTTGCAAAGCTGGTGGAGAGAAAGCCCAAAAAACTTGCAGATGTAACAGCAACTGTAATTTTACCTTCACTTTACTATTATACACTTCGTTGTCATGTTTTATCACACAAGATCCTAATAAAATACATAAAAAAATATGGTTTTAACATGGCGTTGTAGAAATATTCAACGGACGGGAATACTTTTGCAAAGCACTGCATGTGTTATAGGGAGTCTTTTTAATAGCATATGGCATGCCACATATTGTCCGGGAGGCTAACCCCGCCCACGGCTTTGATTTGGTGAGTGAAAAGATAATTATTTCACCTTTCACTTGAAATTTATTATCAGAGGGAGAGAGAGACAGGTAAATGACAGGTAATTGCTTTTCAGAGTCAACACCATTCTTCCTCCAATATACGACAGCAAGTGGGGAGATGTGAGGAATAGAAAAAGAGCAGGTGAGAACAGCGAGGCAGAGACAGGGTGGGATGAATGAGAAGGAATGGCTAATTTCCATAATGAAAAGGTAATAATTTGTGGTGTTAGTGTTAGTTTCAGCTGAGTGTCTATGGCATGTCAGCTCCTTGCCCGAGGTCATTGTGTGGTACCAGCCATGCATACTAATTCGTTAACAAAAACCTTCATGGCCTGCCCCTTCTCAAGAATGTCAGTTTCACCTTTCTCCCCTTTTCTCACTTCTTTCCGATTCAATCAACACCCACTTGCTTTTCACTCATCATCCAACTTCATCCCTTCCTTTCCTTTCCCCACATTTCTTTTTCTTTGTAAATGCTCTAAATGGTAATAACAAACAGCAATGAATTATACAATATCTGAGAGTGGGATCTCAAAGACAATGGGATATTATTTTATGGTCCATCTGACTTGTTCCATTTCTTATTGCAACATCGATAAAATATGCTTCTTTCTCTTTGCATTTAACACACATACACACACAATCCCTTCAACCCAGCAACATGAATGATTTAGGACAGTGCACATTGACTATCTGCCACCTGCCTTGGGCTCTGCTCAGGCCCACCTAGTTGCTGGCCCTGCATGTTAATGCCCAGTGGATAGGGACTTGCATGTTAACATTTAGCAGGACATGAGGCAGGTTGACAGACTGATGGAGAAGGCACTGTACACCTCCACAGCTGGTTAAAAAGGAGACACTGATATCAAGGCAGCTCTAGCTCCAATGTGCTTTCTTTTGCATGTGTTTAGCACAAGTGGCTTCCTCTGAACCAGTAAAATGCAAAGGCATTTTAAATCATGGCTGTTGAAGAATGGTATGAAAATGTCAAGCGAAAGTGTAAGATAACTATTCTAGTCAAACGGTGAGAGATTTTGTCATTTCTCACAACATAAACCCTTTTTAACAAATGCTTTCGGAAGGACAGGTAGTGATTGCTGCTGTTGCTATGGAACTAATGGAAACAGGTTTGAAGTGCACTTCCCTTTTACAAGCAAGAAGTTTGACTGTTTTTCTGCTCCCAGCACTGTGAGCCGTCATCACATGCTAAGCCCTCATTGCTGCTGGAATTGAAAGCACCGTTGCACTGGCTATGCCGTAAACAGAGAGGAAAAGGTCCTTGCGCTTGGTCATGCAGGGTGAATCATAGAAGGAAAGAATCCGGATGGGCTGAATGGTTTTTAACTATAACTGCTATTGCTCATTTAGATAAGGAAATGGTCTTAGGAAAACATTTTACACTGTTTATGACGACAGTCAGTTTAGCGCTGATTCATATATGACATGGACTCAGAATCTGAGAAAAACTGGTAGTTTTTCTGTATTCCAGTATAGTGGTATTCAAAATCAATAAATAAAGGACTATAGATTGTGTGATCAAACTGAGGAAGTTAAAACAAAAATGCTATACTATACCAATCTACATGAATTGCTTCCTTTTTTTATTTGAAATACAGTTACAGTGTTATGACTCCTCTTAACAAACAAAAAATTGACGAATCTGCCAAACAATACCACAATCTCTTTGGATCGTCAACATGTTGTTATTCTTCACCATTTATTATAGTCAAATTGCCCACTCCTAATCTGAGGTAAAGAAAGTAATTAAACACAAGATGTACATATAGACATTCTGTTTTTAAAACCAGAGTTACATTTATAAACTGCCTTCCTTTTTTGTATAAATTATGCATGCTTTAAGGTTTTGTAAATATCAAAGTTTTGTGCATAATGAGCATTATATTTAATTAAAACATTTACCACACTGTCACTTCCATATAAGTTTAGCTTCTTATGTATGTATCATTTTTCAGCTGACTTGTTCTTTACTTATTGGTTTCCTTGCCAAGCTGGTGTGTCTAAGGCTAATGTCTCGTCTTAGACAGCAATAGGAGGTAATTGAAATTCATTGTATGCATGTGGTCACTTTTACCCATTAATTTTTGTTTCCAACTCACTTGCTTTTCCAAATAGTCTAGTTTGCTTGAGGAATACTAATGTGTAACTTGTAGTCAATTTTATGAGGTTGAGTACATTACAGGCTTAGAAAAGGCTGTTCATGAATTTCAATTGGGGTTTTAAATAATCAAGCTGGAATAAATTTTCAAAAGTTTGATGCATTTGCGTTGGCATAAGTTGTTCTCAGTGACAAATGCATATTTGGCGATATTGGCAAGTGCATAACGTCCTCTGTTTATTTAATAGCAAACTAATATGGCAGCTAATAATTTTGTTTAGAGAAAATGTTCATATAATAGTTGTAGAAAAACTATTTTTTTTAACCAAGTGTGAAACTAAAAAAATGTCAGAAGGCATTAAGCATACCCACTTGGATTTAAAATATAGCAATTCATCTACTAGGGTGTCACAATTTGATTCATGTGCGTGTTTGTTCTTTAGCGAGGTTATGTTTGGAGCATAACAGGGTTCTGGAGTTCTATATCTTTTTACTCTGTCTCCCAGTGGCAATGTAGACATTGTGAATCTAGTGAAGCTTTCAGGTGGCAGGCCACATATTCTCTTTAATTGCATGGGGATTTTATAGAGTCTGGCATCTGGCACAAATAACCTCCCTCCCACTACATTTCTTTATCGTCTTGGTTTGTCAGTACTAAAAAAGGAACAAAGACAACACTGCTAGGGGATTTGATTGTTCTTATTTATGGGAGAATGATGTAAATTGAATGCCACTATCATTTCCAACAGGTTCTGTGGTATCAATGAATGCCATGCAATAGGAGGTTAGCTGACTCATCAAACCGTCACCTACCCCCCAACTCAGTTGATCAACATTTACATTTACAGTTAATGTGCACAAGAAGCAGCCTCTGTCAGTGATGTCATGTCCCCTGCAAGTTAAAACAGACGGGCGTGACTTATAGTTTAGGCACATGTCCCTTAAAATGAATCTGACGTCCACTATGGTGTTTGACAAGACAATGAGCTTGCAGCTGACAAGGCCGTAACATTTTGTGATGGACTCTACATGACATTTTCACAAACACTCTGCAAATGAAAAGACGACGCCAGTAAACAGCAAAGAACTCATTGTTTATATAGCATGAAAACATAGACACTTGTGATTAACATAAAGCCTTTATCCAAAAGGCTACTTCCTACAACAGTTGTATTATTGGACACTGCATCACATTTGCATCTTTATTTGGCATCCTCCCAAACATGATTACCTCGTCCTCAGTAAGTGAGGCAGCGTTGGAGGAATCTTTAGAACCTGCGCAGTGTCTGAACTGTTTAGAAGCAGTAGAGCTTACTGAGCTATCTAAAATTATAGCTTCATCTAAACCTTCTACCTGTATGTTAGACCCAATCCCAACCAAGTTGTTTAAAGAGATATTCCCTTTGATCAGTGGCACTATTTTAGACAAGATTAATCTATCCTTAGTAAATGGATATGTACCACAGGTTTTTAAAGTAGCTGTTATTAAACCTTTACTTAAGAAACCATCTCTTGATCAAGATGAGTTAGTAAATTACAGACCTATATCTAATCATTACCTAATCTTTATTTGGCTCTACCAAGGTTATCGAACTTTTATTATCCATTTAAATAGTACACAACCCAATGTTTACTGCATTTTTGCACATATCATTTGCACTGCACAATACTTTTGCATACAAATGCCGTTTTGCATCATTATTTTTGCACATAAACAATGGTTGAACATTCTCTGCACACTGTTCTTGCACACTGTTTTTCTCCTGCACTGTTACATCTGATCACTACTGCACTTTATATTGTATTGTAATGCTGCCTTATTCCACCTGAAATCCCATTACAGTTGTAAGCTGTATGCAACGGAATTTTGTTCTGTATGCACTCTGTACATACACAATGACAATAAAGTTGTCTAAGTCTAAGTTAAGTAGGGCAACTCTGTTAAACATACCGCAAACATAACAAAATAAGTGCAAAAAAAAGAGTATGTTTTGTACACTTTTAAAAGATGTTGAGAATTGTGAATGACCCCTTACAAAAAAGTTCAAATGGTGAAATTGTTTTTATGTTACCAAACACCAAATGGAGTTTATCTTTATCACTGAATAAATAATTGAATAGCAATATGTTAACATATTAATGATAAACTACTTTGTTGCCAATCTAAAAAACAAAAAACTAAGTAATATTTTGAACTAAATGATAAAATTCTCATTGCATCTGTCAATTAAAATCAAAATTATTACTCTTAGTATTTTGATAATTCTTATAATCATCAAACCTAATAATATTATTATACTCCAACACTGTATCCAAAAAGACTGCCGGTCCTTACCTTGAAAGAAAACTGATGTCACTTTATTTTTTTTAAATTAATTAGAACTCAAAATTGTGTTGGATTCATGTCTACTGAGACCCCTAATCTTCAATATCCTAAACTATAAATATGTTGGTATATTATTATTTATGCTTTGCTGTGTAGAGGGCTAAGTGTGTGCCTTTGATACAGGGGACTGGGTTCAGGAAGGACATCTGTGTAAAACTTTCCAAGTCTGTGTTCAAGTTGTGTTAACTTGCTGTGATGGCCCCTGAATCAGGGAGCAGGCGAAAGAACTCATCATATTTATGCAAAATGTGTTTTTTTTCTTTTTTGTTTTTTGGGGGTGGGGGCAGGATTCTTTGTCATACAAAGTGTTAAAGTGGGGTTTGAGGTTGCATTTAAAAGTTTCTTCTAAAAACAAGTCTCTAAATATTTTTCAGTTGCCACTCCTATGGTCATACTCCCTTGTAAGAACAGACACAGACATTTGAGTTTATAGGTTGCTGACTACCATAAAAGTCATTCACATCTTTTTTTATGTGTAACTACTTGTGCTTTCTTAATTAAACTGTTTAAGGAACGCTGGGATAGTAAATCTGTTTTGAACACATTTTCCAAATGTCGTGGGCAGGGATAGAAATTGTTTATCCTTCTTAGACTATTTTTTTTACATTACTTTGCTCTGTATTGCACAGTTTGGGTGTGTGAAAGAAAAAAATGACCAAAAGAGAGGGAGAAAGTTGAATATCAGAAGATTCCCAGTGTTTTCTTGTTGAGCACTGATGCATGGATAAATATTCTCCCAACAATAAGTGGAGGCGACAGAGGTTGTCAGAGAGCATGCATCTATCTATTTCCTCTCCACCACTCTGCTCTTCTTTTCTTTCCACTTTATGCAGATCCATGGTATGTTTATAATCTTAGGAAACAGCAGGCGAATTACATATTACATATGCTAAATCTGTAAGCTCCTAAACTTCACCAAATAAGCAAGGGTAGCAGAAATTGTTTAAGTTGACTGTGAATTTCTTTTTCTTTGGGCAATTTCCAGCTAAAAATTAATATTTAAGGTGGTCGACTCTTGACTGTGTAGTATTCCATCTTGTTTGCAAATATGGCCATTATTCAGTGCAGTGTTTCTGTGTGACCATTAGCCCTGAGCCTTGTCCATACACAACACCTATATCCACCCTAACCTCACTTGACAATATTCACTCCCAGCTAGGGGTGGTTCTTTTTTATTCTTGATTGCACTCATAGGGAGCAACGGCACAAACATTGCCAATTCCCTTTTGACAGTTTTAAACTCAGTGTATATATCCATGAAAAATTCACTGTAGCGTGTTAAGCTGTGGTTACAAATTAATAGCTGCAAGCAGTGTGGAAGCTAAGCAAGTGGCTCTTGTTGGACATGGGGATTTGAAAACCTGCATGTTGTCTACAGTGTTGAATGTGTTCAAAGCTCAGCAGCTTCAGGCCCTGCTCCCTACAGGGATATTTATGGAGAAGAATATGTAGAACAGAATACTGATTCCTTTTAGCAGGAATGTATTGCACAGAGTGGATGGTGTTTGCTGTGGTAAATCAAACAATAACAATTAACTGATTACAGGTGGTTAGATGGGTCCATCATTGTTTTGAGTAGCCTAATTGATTATGTCAGTTGGTGGATAGACAGACAGACGGCTATGCAGGGCACTCTAAGGGCAACAGACGTTTTTGCCTCCCCTGGGTCAGTGAGGAGGCACAGCCAACATAACAGCGGGCCAGCTGACACCTGGGTCACCCAAAGAGAGTCTGCTGTTCATCTGGCTTCTTTGTTTCAATTCTTTTCCAAAAACTGGAAAGAAATAGCAAGCTTGGGAGAGCAAATAATTGCAAATGTCAAAGCAATTGAGTATAAACCATTTGCTTGCAGTGACTGATCATTATTTATGATATTGGAGTAGGAAGCACTGTTGTGCAGAATCTGTATATGACATTTATTATAGCAAGGCCCGGATAACAGTGTCATGATATAAAGGTCTAATCAACTCCATATGTGACAGTCCTTAGTATTATTTGTCGTCTTATACTGCAGTATAAGGTTGATTATACATTTTAGCTTGAAAGAACTTGCTAAAACACTGGGATTCAGATGCTCATTTTTGATTACGGGTATAACAAAACGTTATGGGTTATAAGTCTCATTATACCGAAACAACGCAGTATTTTTGATCAAAGTAAAGTTTGTCTTCCGAATTGCTATCTAGTGGCTGTTGGTATGTGAGTTTTCTGGGTTTATATGTCTAATCTGTTCTCATGGGCTCTGGATAAGAAGGTGTGTGCCTTATACTTGACACCGTGTTGTATTTGTGTTTGAGAAAAAAAAAATGTTTTGCAATATGATTTGATTGAATTTGACTTTTTAAAGTGCTTTTGTGATGACATGTACAATTTAATTTAATAGATACAACTAATGCAGTGATAAATGCACATTTGATACAATAGAGGCTAATCTCTATTGTATCGAGACTGCCACCTGCAATTTTTACAGCATAATTTGAACACTGCACATCATCCATGGGCATCGATAGGTTTAGTTTGGCTATGAGTAACTATCGAGTGCCAAAGGCAATCAACATGAAAGTTAATGATATCGATTAAAAATTGTATTATAGGACAATAGCTGGAGTGAGTTTGAACACCAGAGCTTTCAACTTCAAGTTTAAATGTTTAAATAAAATGAAAACTAAAAAAATGGGAAAATGAAACAAATAAATAAAACTGAAATCGATAACCCATACAACGATGCAGTGATATCACAGCTAAGTTGAATATGTATGTATAAAAACCAGAGTTAATTTTGAGGGCTTAGGGTCAAATTAGCTTTAAAATTAATAAAAAAACAATTGTTGTGTGTTCAAACAACCAGGGGCTCGTTCTTCGTACATCGCTAACTCAGTTAGCTGGATTTGATTGTTGACGATTTAGCATGATCTTGGATTGTTTGGTTCTTCGACACTCATCCTGGATTTGCTGTCATAGCAACATGCGCGCAAGCTTAAGCCTGCTCGCGGCTTTATAAGCAGAGGAGATAGGGAAGTCTGTCGTAGCCATGTCTTGTCCATTTTTACGACAGCAACCTGTTGCAGAAGGTGCAAGAATAATTCGCAGAGCTTTTCAAATTAATTGCGTATTACGGGATAGACAGGATCCTTTAGCGCAGCGCAACAATGTAATTGTAGAGAGATATCGTTTTTCTCTTGAGGCTGTTATTTACATAATTAATTTGTTGGAACCACACATTAAGTGTTCAACACGGAGGAGTTATTTTTTTGAGTGCATTTAAAAGTGGCTTTTAAAAAAAGAGGAAAAAGTGGCTTTTAAAATACAGTATAATAATCAAAGACTACCATTTTGTAGAATATTCTTGTACTTCACTTTTACTTGTCCCCATGTTCTAGTGGGTCCCGTGGAGGCTCTGACATAAAAGAACAAAGCAAATATGAAATTATTAAAATGCAAAAATACATACTGTAGAAAGTGAAAGAAATGTCTACCATGGACAGAACTTACGCATTTAATTTGTCTGCTACTTTTTGCCAGCCCTCTCTCCTGGCTTTAGCAGACTTTGAGGTGTTCCCTGTCGTTTTAATTAATGACTCAAATTCGGCATAACCTTCCATTAAAAGCTCTTGTTCTGCTTGGGAGAAAAACTGTGCGCGTTCTTTGGCCATGCTGAACAGCCAATAGCAGCGTTGCTGATCATTGTTTCTACTATCGACACATATCCCTTTTTAAACCAACGCATGAACGCGCAATTATCTCAGATAACTCAATCCAGCCATACTAATCATAAACAGGTGTGTTCGAAGAACCCAATTAGCCGGATCCTGATTAGCACGATGATATCATCTTGGGATGTCTCATTTGATCTCGGATGTTTTAAGCAACGTACGAAGAACGGGCCCCAGTTCACAATGCAAAGCAGAAAGGAAAATAAAACATCATTTAAACAATTTGTTTTAAAAATAATTTTCTGAATTAGAGATCAGTAGCCTTTTGGATTGTTGATCCTTAATGTTGTGTCAATTAGCCATCACAGGAAGTTATGGCTTACTAAAATAATGGCTTAAAGTGGAAATAGACTCACAATTTGGCCGACAACAGCAGGTGAGATGATGTCACATCCGGAATTTATGGTTCATCCATTCACAAGAAAATAGCTGCTGCTATGCCATTTAGCATCCCCTCTAAAGGCTGCTTCACAAAGCAGGATTTTAAAATAGCCAGCCGATTTTCAAAGCCTGAGAGACACCACACGTAATGATAAAAAAATATTAGATAAAACAGGTTTGGTCGTACAGTGTGTGGTGTCCGGTCAGATGGCAAGCGCAACACACCACATACAAACAGATTTCACTTAAGATCATTCAGATATCAGATGGGAACTCTTGCAAATCCTCTCAAGATCAAACATGAGTTCAGAGTAAAAAAACATGGACGACCAGGAAGAATAATGACAATAGTTTGTGGACTAATTTTAACGGAGAAAAACCATAACAAAAAGAAAAGCCGTTGGTTAAAGAAGCCGAGACAACGCGACCGGGGGGGGGGGGGGGGGGGGGGGGCTCTACGCTTGCTGCACTATGGTATGGAGGCGACTTAACAAAGTAAAACATAAACAATATTTTTTTATTTTATCCTAAACTACTTTTCTCTGCCGAGACACAACCTCTTACTATACTCTCATTCTGATGACCAGAGAAGACATGGCTGAAGAGCATGTGGACAGCGAGCTGGGCTGCAGTTTAAAGCTATAGTTACATACACTATGTATTCAGGAAAGGGAACGAAAAAATTAGCCCTCTGTGAGAGCCACAGGCCTCTAAAAACTGACCAATCCCTGCCATTCAGACTGAATGGCAGGGATTGGTCAGTGAATTGGCCCTGCCCACACCCCCCTCTGTGTCTTCAGTTCCAGCGTATCACCTTATCGATTGGTTTTCTTCAAAAAGGGACTCAGGCATTTCTTACCTACATTTCTGGAAAAATCACTGACTCTGTATTTAAATGTCATCTTCTTCAGGCAGTGGGGAATAAACTGTCAAAGTAGTGAGGGACAGCATCTCTGCAATTCCTCCAGATTCTTTCCTTCAGGAGCTTAGGCAACCAGGTTCAGGGAGCTAGCATTATCTTTGTCCGGGGACTATCACCGAATATACAAATGGGAATCCGTACTCATTTTGGATCTAAGGTTTCTTCAAAGAGTTTTACTTGGCCAGTGAAATCAAGCCATTGTGCACATGTTCCACCTGTGCACCCTTTGGATAGCCATGGGCAAAGTGAAAGAGAGGCTGTCAGAGTTTGTTGCGCTATGACGTCACGGATTCCACCAGTGAAAACCTGCCTTCCTGGGAACTGTCATGTATATGGTTTAATGCTGTGCATTCTGGGATTCTGAGTTTTTACCAGTTTCTTTTGTTCTCTGGTGCAGTACAGTCAATTTGTTCCTCCCATGCCTGGGCCCAACACCATTATTACAATAACAATAATTTCCCTGTATATGACTGACACCATAGTAGCTGTACATAGGTTTGAAGAGCTTGTGCCACAAGATCTTGCAGTCATAAAACTGCACTGTACTTGGAATTCTTTCCCCCAAAGAGCTTTCCACTTGTGACTTCAGCTGGTGAAATCTTTTTTTGAATTAAAAAAAGGAAGAAGTTCAAGAGATCCCCTGTTGCGTTAACGGAGTTGGCTGATAAAGAGTACGGGCTGGGTGGCAATGGCAGTCTGAATTGTTTTATTAAGTACAGATTATTAAAAAAAAAAGTTTATTTGTGAAGCCTGATAACAAAAACAATGGGAATTCTTAGTTTTCCTTATTGCTCAAGTCTTGTATCCTCTTAAACTCGTGAACAAAATATTTTGAATTGTCTTGTCCTATGCACCTTGGAAAAAAAGCTCTTTCTGTAAAAATAGCTTTGAGTATGGAGCCAATTTTTAGCATTTGTTTTTATTTTAGGTGTGGTTCCACCCCCTGCTGCTTTTGACTTAGACTCCTGTCTTCAGCAGAGAGGGTAAAAAGAGGTGCAGTGCTGATTGGAGCAGATGTGACATGGTGGTCAGATGACCTACTTCTGTCCATATTATGAATTAAAATTGTATGACAGAGACTAGGGCAACTAATGAATGTTACATGTGAAGGTGGGGACACAACTGTATGAAGAGGGAAAGCAAAGGGATGTAAATGTGCATGCAGTTTTTGTGCATATGCTGTGTGCAATTTAGGCGAATATGTAGAACTTTTTAGTTTGCATATAATTTAAGAAAAAGATACTGGTAGTCTAGAGAATAAGCACATGCAAGAAAACTGACCTGCATGCTGCTCACCAAGCCTGAACTGCTAATGGCCCTTTAATTGGTTGAGTGTTTTCTGGGGGGTAGCTGTAGACAGATGTTATCTGGTCCTTTTCTTTGTAGGAGGTGAGAGTAGAGCTCTAATGGTTGGTGCATATGGAACCAGGACCCAGGGTGGAGACATGGCCTGCTGATCTGGCCCCTCTTAGCTGTTGAATTAGTTAGCGTGGGAAGGAGGATGACTGAAGGAAGATAAATTTCCACATTTTGTACCAGTGACTAGTTTTGCCTGCGTCAGCAAACTTCTTGTCCACTCCTCTGGACATAAAGTAATAGTAGTGTTTACAGTATTTTGCCCTTATTGTCAGCACAGGCTTTCAGTTAGATGTTGTTTTTGATTAATACACAGAGACTTCACTCAAGAAAGCTTGTTTGTCTGTCTTGGCCCATATCCTTATTTCTCTGTCTTCAGGGCTATTTCCCTTCTTTCTCCCCCCTCTCTCGCTCCATCTCGCCTGCTCCCTGTGGCTCAGTGAGGCACAACTGAGTGTTGTGAAAGATCATATCCTCTTGACCTTGCTCCAGGAGCTCTGATATATTTCATCTCCCATCGATTTTCTATCCTCTGTCATTTTTTTTATCACCCACTCCCCCTCTTGCATTGCCATTTTTCTTCCTCGTCACAAAATCATTTTTATCTCATCCCATACATACTTACTAACATAATTTGTATTAGTTAGAAAAATTAATGAGGACAGTAAAAGCGGCTGGGCAGTATCATATTTTGAATTGGGGAACTTTGAGGAAAAGTTCAAATGGAGGAAGATATGGAAAGGATAGTCAAACATTATCAACACTTAAACAAAAAGAAGTAGATTTTAAATGCAAAATTCAGATTCTTTCAAGTGAATACTTTGCTTACATTAAGCAGAAAGTTGTTGTTGTTTTTTTAGTTGTTTTTTTTAAGAAAAATTAAAGTTCCTTACTGGTAAGGGGCTAACAGTTAATCACTCAGTTTTTGTTGATCTTAGCCAATTAATTTTTAAATTTAAATCAATTGTTTGCAAACATTCATGTACAGTTTCACAGTTAACGTTTATTGCTGTTTTTTTCAGCAGAACAATGTTGTAATGTAAAATGAAAATATTTATGTCAGTGGGAAACAGTGCAATATCAACAGATATTCACAGTGGCCACTTACACAAGAGAGCAATTTTTAAGTTGAATACTGAATACTGTCCCTGTTACTGTACTAAAGAAACATTTCTTGATCCTGAATGCTGTTTCAATCCACCTCATCAGCTCTGGTATGACAGTCTGGGTTAGGTCTATCAAGAGTGGAGTAAAAACCTTGGGATATTTTTTGCTCTAGCTGATTGGCATGATTGAGCTTCAAGCAACATAGTTTAAGTGTAGTAACTTGCACATTCAATCGGCTGAGAAGACGACAACAAACTTAACAACTGTTTTAAGAAAATTTACAGGGTTAATATCCTTTAACATAGCACTCTATCACAGTTGTATAAACATGTTTAGTTTGAGTTGTGCTAAAATCAGGTAACTAACTATTAGCCTCCCACTGCTTTAAGGATTCAGTTTTCTACGCATGCAATGTGATACCCTAATTACCCTAGTTACCACTAATAACTTTATATACTCTCCCTTAAAATAAAAACAATCGGAGGTATCCCTTTAGGAACCAGTATATTAAGCAGCCATTTGCCTTAACCTTTCGCAGTGATGGCAACACTTCGCTTTGAGGTATTTTTAAACTCTTTGATGTCACCGCCTGTGGGATTAAAGAAGATACAAAAAGTTGGTGAATATTTTTGACCCTGATGCCCCTCATAATGCGTTCTGACTAACACAGTCTGTCCCATTAGCATCCATGCTGTCAGGGGGCAGGAGGTCAGCTTCAGTATTGGTGTAACGGTCAGGGTTCAGGGTTATTGATACGCAGACCGCGTAGGCATCATGTTTACTGTCCATAGTGGTGACTTAGCTGGTGACCCGCTGCCCTCTTGCACCTGGGTCCTCAGTGTGGAATGTTGCTTGTTTTAAATGTTAGTCCTAAGCTGTCACTCAGTTTCTTTCATCAGCTTTTACTGGTGCGTATGTGTCTCATTAAGGAGGAGAAGTGGGTATGAACATAGTAGAGAGATGGCAAAACAAGAGGTGTCTTGCAGAGGATAACAGAAGGCTAGCTATTTCCTGTATGTTCATTTTATCATTTTCCCTTACTTCTCCATTGGCGAACAGATTAATAGAGTGCACATGGCTCCACGAGAGTCGTACCTTTTCCTGCTCAAAATCATAGCTGCTGGAAAGGAAAAGCGCATACCACTGATGGCAAGAACAGGCTCCCTATTGCTCTGGCAACTCAAATGAAAACAGGGTTATACAATTTCTTCCTCCATTTTTCTCGCCATTAAAAATAATTATTGTCTTAATTTACCATCCTCAAAATTCAGCGCGTGTGTGTGTGTGCACATGCATGTGGTTATGTAATCAGATGTATTCACGCACTGTTAGATATGTGTATTGTTCAGAGATTTGGACTGTTAATTGTATTTGGATTTTTTCCAGTTTTTAAAATAGATGATTACATAATTCTGTCTGTAACTTCTCTTTTGTCCTTATCTTACCCTTCATTTTTCATCTTTGTTTGGAGCTTATGTATTAACAAAAATAATAGACGGGAAGATCTGATTAGATTGTGTGTGATTTACTTTGCATTGTTCTAATTTAAGTTAATTATATTTACATTTTAGATTGTTTTGTAATAAAATGATTTAACCATATAATATTTAGCATTCGCTTCGGGATTATGCTGTGTGTTGATCTGTCACATAAAGTTCTGAGAATACATTAGGTCTGTGATTATAACATGACAAATTATAAAAGGCTTGTGAAAAAAGTTTAAATGCTCTTCATAATCAAAAAAAGTTCATGTTATTTCAAGCAATACTTTAGATTACTTGTGTTTGTTTTAAGAATTATGTTTTTAAATAAAATATGCAACTTTCTCATACACCAGGGGTTCTTAAAGCCTATGTCTAAAGATCCAAATCAGATTTCTGGACTAGTTTGCAGATCAAATGAATCAAATGGCTAAATTACCTCCACAGTATGCAGTCAAGTTCTCAAAAGTGTTACTTAATTTATATGAGGTGTAAATGGTAAATAGCCTGTACTTGAATAGCTCTTTATCAAGTCCGAGGACCCCATGGCATTCAGTCATTCACCAGTTCATACACACATTCACACGCTGATGGTGGTTAGCCATATTGTAACCACAGCTGCCCTGGGGCAGACTGACAGAAGCAGGTCTGCCATACATTTGGTGCTACTGGGCCCTCTGACCCCTGCCAGCCACTCTGCCAAGTTTGCTTTAGTAGAAAGACCTCTAAAAGTTGCTGGACACCAGCCCTCAGAGACTGGTGTTTCATACTTGTGTGTTAATCCATTCAAAAATATTTTCTTAACCCTCTTTTGAAAAGAAATAGAATATACTATTAATCCTCTGAGAGCAGAACAAGACTACATTTGAGACAATTAAGCAACTTTGTGTTGAACAGTTGAACCTTTTCTTTAGGGTTATACTTTTTTTATCTGTGAAGTCTAATAAGTACTTTGAATGGTGATATAAATGTAGTTTAGATGCAGCAATTCCCCTGTATTTTTTATATTTACAGTGCAATCATCTTACAGTAAGGACGTGAACAGTGAACTATTATTTTGTGAATAGTTTCTAACATTTTCAAAGAAATGCTGTACATGGATAAAACAAAGATCTGCAGTGACAAGAAAAATCAAGTATTTATTTCTCACAACACATATTACAAGTACAGTATAAAATCTCCAATGTATTTATCTTTTCCAGATGATATTGATTAAGTTGTATTTTCCTTCAGATTTAGTTAAAGCATCTCAACTTATCCCTCGATGCTGCAGAAGCAGAGAGACTTGCCTGAGAAAGCAGAGTGACTCCATCTGCAATGTTTCTCCACTAGCTTGTATTCAGTCTCCATGGTGATGGATGTACTATCCATTGAGTGGTAGTAGTGTCCACTTCTTCCATTAGTGTTCAGTTTTTAGCTCAGATATGTACCCCAGCATCAGGATAGAGTTTTTGCAGCAGACTCAGTTGAATTCAACGACATTGCTAACAGACCCAATTAAGTTGTGGTTCAATTCCAGCTTCTTCCTGGCACATATCTTTGTGCCAGTTGGCAAGATTTTGACTTGATTGTCCCAATGGGAAATTATTTGCCACAGACTAGCCCCATGGCAAGGCACTTTAGCACAAATTGCCTACCAATCTGTGTATTAGTCTACAAATGTACGTGTTTGTGAGTGCATTTTAGTGAATGTGGCTCTAATGTAAAGCACTTTGACAGCAATTTTATTGTTTAATTGCAGCTTTATAATGTATAATCCATGCTGTTAGCCAATGGAGAGACACTTGCCCAAAATACATGATTTTATGTGTCAGCTTTTTTCTGTGCCCTGCTAACAGTGTCATGAAAGAGGGACAGATGGACCCAGTATTCAGCCAGACAAACAGGAGGGATGATTAAAGAAGGTTTATTGGAGGCGATCTTGACAATGCAGGGACAGGCAGGCTCGGTGGTTAGAATGACAGTCCAAAAACGATACACAAAATGGCAGTCCAAAACAGGCAGGAATACAGACAGGGATCAGGCAAGCTCAGATAATCCAATGGCAGAATCAGGTCGGCAAAACGAGTAAGCAGTCAGACAGGGCAGGAAAAACAGGTTCAGGATTCAGGCTGGCTCAGAAGTCAAAAAAGGCAATTGGGTTAAATCAACAGACAATAGGGATGCCGGACAAAATTCACCAAAGGCTTGTTAGACATTGATCTAGCAGAGTGCAGGAGACAGAGGCAGATATAAGTAGAGGAGTGAGCAGGTGAACAGAGTGAAACTAATTACCAGAATGGGTGGAGCTGATCAGGGGGGAAAAGTGGCTGGAAGTAAAACTGAAGCTGATTGGATGGAGACTGGTGAAGGGGAGTGACAGAAAGACAAATAGGGTGGTGACAAAGAGGTGAAAGAATGCTGGCAGGTGAACTGAATAAAGGCTGGTGACAGAAGTGATTGGAGCAGGCTAGAAGAACTGATAACATAAAACAATGTACAAAATCAAACCACAACAAAACCCAAATCGTGACAAACAGTATTGCTAGCCAGTCTACACATACAAGCAGACCGCATTCTGTGCATCCTCATCCAGTCAGTTGGGTCAGCTGGTTGTTTCTGCAGTGGCTAGCCATGCAGCTTCTTCTTCATAACAAGCCACTTATTATATTAAATACAAATTTTGAAGATTGCCCTAATGTCTATCACAAAACCCCCAACAAAATCCAATGATGACAGTACATAGAACCAAGAAATAACATACAAATGTGAAACAGTTGTTTAAAGTATACACACAGTGTAATGCAATTCTTTTACTGGTCATGACTCTTAAGTTGCAAAATGTTGTCAATTTATTGTGTATTATTCAGCCATAGTATTGTATATAAAACAACTTACTCATCTTCCCATATGGCATGACTGCCTACACCATATGGGAAGATGAGTAATTTGTTTTCATTTAGATTTGATCATTTGAGTTGTATGATATGTCTCATTGGTAGGAATCATTAATCACAGCAAAAATTCCCCATCAAAAACTCTGTGAAATCTGGTGTTTCAGTGTGAGTTTCAGTTATTCTCACTCACACAACATAATAGACAGCTATTTTTTTTGCCGAAAACAAAAACATTCTTACACCAATTTGTATTTTGAGTTAGTTTTATTTTGTGTTCCCCATACTTCTAAATGGTAATAATTCATAATAATGGTAATAATTAAATCATGATAAAATAGATGTATGCGTGTATCACAGTTTTTCTAGTTTTAAAATCTTTCAGAGGCTTTTATGAAGACTGACATGCAAAAATGCGTAATATGTATTTATAAAAGCATTATTTTACTGTACTATATATTTTTTGACAAAATGTTTTTTTTAAGAAACTATATTAACGAAGTTTTAGAATGACAGGGGAGCTGTTGTAAAAAAATTTGCTGCAGATCTTTAAAATTCCCTGAAAAAATCTCTGTTAAGGATCACATTCTAGTGTCTGCCCCTACCTAACCCTGTCTATTTGATGAGAGTGAGCAGAGGATATGGTGGGAATGTTGACCTCATGTATTTTCATGGTTGACTTGAGTTTACCTGTCCCTGTGGAAAGAAAAAGGATTGTAAATTGTAGGCCATGACATTGTATTCCCTGTGTGCTGGCATCTGGTGGAAAACCTATCCCACAGCTAACCCAGAACTCACTCAGCACTGAGACCAATGAAACCCTGATCTAAGCACTGGCATGCACAAGGAAAGAAGTAAAAAGTTTTACAATAGTTTTCAAATTAGGTATAAAAATATAAAAACAAAAAATATATAATTGCATGTTGCATGCAAGGGTTGGGAATTGATAAGATTTTCGCGATTCCGATTCCCTTATCAATTCTCTTACCGATTCTATCGATTCCAATTTGGGGAAATTCTTTTAACCTCTTAAACAAAAATAGACATGGTATTAAGCATTTAAAGTAGTGCTGTCAGTTAAACGCGTTATTAACGGCGTTAACGTAAACCCATTTTAACGCCGACAATTTTTTTGTCGCCGTTAATCGCGCGTCAAAACACATACACCGTTCCCTAATGTTTTCCCCCCGCCGCGCTCTCCGGACTGTGTTTCTTTTACCCTCGGCGCTTTCCGTAGTTTGAAGAGTGCTAGAAAACTGTAGCAAAACAGACCCGCGCTCACTGTTGCCAACAGTTTCTTTTACCCTCGGACACATGCGACTTTGGGCTTCTTTTTTCTAAAAGCGCTTCTAAATTTCATGAGTCACGGGTTGCGTTTTTTTTGGGCAGGTTTCTGAAAGTGAAATCGCTTATTTGGGCTCTAAAATAAGTGACGAAATAGGGGTTATTATGAGACCTGCCTGCAATAGACGCTTTGAGTGTATCCAGCTGAAATATCCCTCCGCCATAGGAAGTAAAGGCAGACAGAGCAACTCTGCACGTATTTTCTGCAGTTTACGGTGCAATAACCGGTGGTAACTGCTGAAAGTAGATTACATGGTGCAGATCACCATTTTAAGCAGATATTGGTTCTGAAGATGAGCTTTTACACGTTGATAACATTGCAGAAACCCCAACCCATAAACCGTACTTTAATGCTTATTAATTTGTTGTCTCTGTATTTGACAAACCAAGGATGAATCACGTTGCCAAACAAGTACCTGGAGTTACTAATCAGTTCCTAAACAGTCTCTTTCAAGGGTATTACGCTCCTGGCCCAGTTGCAAGCAAAGTGTAAGACTGAATGACCTGGAAATTTAAAACCTTTTTCCAGGCTTAAACTCTATGAATATGGATAGAAACAGCAAGCAAAAATATATTCAAAAAAATTATTGTTGTTGGTGTGAAAGCTCAGAATTAGATGTGTGTGAGAGAGAGAGAGAGAAGAAATGAACAAAACTTATGACTTTATTAAAATGTACAATTTTTATTAATTTATATGTTTATGCATAATACCATGTCTATCTTTGTTTAAGAGGCAAAAAAAATATATCGGCATGAAAACAGGTATTTATTTACACATTTGTTTACACACTGTGTAAACATCAGGGCGTCATGATTAGTCATTTAGCCATTATAGTCCAGAGTTTAACATTGGCACCAGGATGTTTTCATTCCAATTCTGAAAAGTGCTTGAAAAATAACAAAATAAAAATATTTTTTGTACAAGCATGTATTTTATTAGTGTCATTTATTGCAAAATTGCATATTAAAATGCCCAAACAGGCTATTACACTTTCAGAAATAAAAGGATAAAATATGCGATTAATATCGAGTTAACTATCGACATTATGCGATTAATCGCGATTAAAATTTTTAATCGTTTGACAGCACTAATTTAAAGTAATACTAATTTAACATTTTAGAGACATAAAAAGACAACAAATAAACATTAACGTACGATTTATAGGTTGGGTTCTGCAATGTTATAAGATGAGTATAAAACACATCTTTAGAACCAATCTCTGCTCAAAATGGTGATCTGCACCGCCTAATCGGCTTTCAGCAGTTATCATCAGTTATTGCAACTGTGAACTGCAGAAAATATGGTCAGAGCGGCTCCTTCTGCCTTTACTGTCGGGATGAGCTGCAGTGCGTTATGAGGCTGAGGGATATTTCAGCGTCACTTAGTTTAGACCCCAAACAAGCGACTTCACTTTCAGAAACAAGCCCAAAAAACTGCAACCCCACAACTCATGAAATTTACAAGCGACTTTAGAAAAAAGAAGACCAAAGTCGCATAAAATAAGTGGGCTTCGCAACAGTGAGCATTCTATCGAAGTGTGTCGTATCACTCCGCCCCTCTGGTCGGTAAACAAATGTTCCGGCAAATTCTACATTATAAAAAAGAAAAACCTACCGAAAAGTCTCGCTCTCATGTCATCTTGAAGACATTCTTCTTCAAAATGTTGGCTACAGACGACGTTTTTTCTCTCTGGCCAGAAGTTCGATGGCAAGTTGGCAATCCAACAAAAGAGCCCGTGGTGGATCATGAATTGGAAAGGTGAAAAAAAACTAATGTTTTTTTCCCTTTTACCCGATGTATTGGGACATCCAACTGCCATGCACGTGGACATTGTTGCTTCAACAATAGCTCTCATGAATTTCAATGGTGAAGTCCTCTGGAAATCCGAAATAATTGTTATTGTAGAGCGCAGTGCCTTACCGCGACATTACGTCACAGGATGTGATGTCGGGCAGCCATTATTGCCCATATTTGGGCAATAATGGCTGCCCCCATACACAGTGATCGAGACGACAATTTATGCTTTTATTTTCTTATTGATTAACACTAAATTCATTAAATCACCACAAACGTATTAGTTTTAGGTATAGCTAATGATCCACTGATTTTTCCTTGTTGACCGGACTTTCGATCGCTTTACCCGATGGGGCGCCATCTTTTTTGTTTTTCTTTTCCAGACTTACGCCTGGTCACGTCGTACTTGCTTACTGAATGCCGTGTGCGTAACTTGCGTAAAAAACGTGATGTAAGTCGTGCTGCCTGGAATCGATAAGAGAATCGTTAAGCGAGCTGCCAAACGGTGCCATGGAATTGGAACATACGGAACCGGTTCTGAACAGGAACTGGTTTTCGATTCCCATCCCTACTTGGTACAAACCAAAAAAAACTTACCAACGTATAAGAAGCTTCAGTTCTTACAAAATCTCTTTTTTTGTAAGTAAATGTATTGGTTTCATTGCTCTTATAGACTCAAGATCAGTTCCCACCTTTGCTGATTTGTACTGCTTTGTACTCGGTTGTTACCATTTCATCAAAACCTCAATTTAGACAAGTAATAAAACTGTCATATTACTGTTGCTTATCAGTTTGTTTCTCTTGTTTGTAAAGTTAAGTATATTAAAGAATTCTGACAAATGATCATTAAAATAAATAAGCACATTTAATTTAGTTTAATGTAGATTTCTTTGGAAGGCTTGGTTACACCTTTCCATTAACTGTACTTCTGATCTCCATTTAAGTTAGTCAAATCTTATTACTTATTCTTATCAGTCATAGAACCACAAGAACTTTCTTAATGACACATTCTGGGTGGTTAGAAAGTTACATACAATAAGGTATTATCAAAGTAAGTACAAAATGCACCCAAAGGTGGTACAAATTACAAGCAAAGCATGGAGAGTACCAAAGGTCCTGTAAAAGGTCCCCTTGGTTCAGCTTGATACGGTTCTTGGGTATCAAATTGAAAAAGACTTGATTTTAAGATCACACTAAGTCATGAATAAGTCAATGCAAACTAAAGACTTTTATTCTTCTGATAAAGATTATGGTCAGGAGTACTTGAATGACAGATGTTTGTACTTGTATTTATGTATGCATGTATGTATTAGAAATTAACCATTCATAGTGTCCTGTGAATATCAATATCAATATGTCCTGTTTGCCTAGTAAAGTGCCATGAGATTAAATCATTTGTAAATTAACTGAACTGAATTTAACTAAATTCAACTGAATTGCAATAAACTGAATTGAACCGATTTTAACTCACCCCCCTCTCTTTCTTTTTTTCTTTATCTCATAGGTGAGTACCAGGTTCCTGGCTGTATGAACCATGGCCATAAGAAACACTCACAGTATGCACTCATTCTTGTCTCATTCCACTTGGGAAATTTATTGTGATATTCGAGGGCACCTGCACTTAACTTCCTTGAGTAATGGCTGATTATAGTTGTGGGTGCCACCATAGATAATCATTAGCCATATGCACTGTGTACTGGCATCGCTCAAGATTTAGAGTGCTGTCCACGGTGCTGAAAACAAATCTATTGCTGCCAATACATTTGCGCTCAGTTGTGTAATAGGTCTATTCTGTGTGCAAGAATCTGTGGGAGCATGTGACAGTGTCCGCCCGTCCATCTTTCCAGTTTGTTCGTGTGTGTGAAGTGGTGTGTTTATGCGCGTGTAGCTCCATTATCTTTGCGTCTGAGCAGTTTTCCCATCCTATGCATCATCCACCCCCGTCTGTCTCCATGTCAGGCCTGATAACAGCTCCCATTGCCCACAGAGATGACTAATCAATAACACACAACCATGGGAACAACAGCTTGCTGTCCGCGCACACATGCACACAAAGCGGAAATATTGGCACACTGTTAGCAAACATTGCATTGGCTGTTGAAGACTGACAAAGAATCTGTTGTTCGTGATACCCCGAATACTTCCACAACAACCCAACCCCCTCCCTCCCACACCATCACTATCCCCACGACTCCCTTGGCTGTTACGTACCTTGACATGAAAGAATGTGGAAATGCATGTGCTTAACAGACACACCAATCTGCCAATAGGCACACAGTTAGTCATGTTTTATCAGCCTGACAGTATCACTGTGTGGTCCTGGGGATGTTTCTGCTTACAAAAAGTATTTTTCTCCTTGCATCAGGCACATGATTTGTTGTGTTAGTATCTTATCTATTCATGTTTGGCACTTTAATTCTCTTCCGCTACGGGTCTTGTCAACTTTCGCAAAAGCTAAATCAGGGAAAGGTAAATCTACTCGTTGATTTCATTTGATTTGATGCCTCTTACCTTCAATCAGTATCCCAGTCAGCCTCACCACAATAACTAAAGCCAGATCACAATAAATGCATAAAACCCTTAGAAGGTAGCGATAAAGCTTTTCCTCCGCTCCCCTCTTTTTCTCTTCTAGTCTATTTTCGCCCACCTTTCAGGGAGGTGTAATTCCCATAGACAGACTGGCCTGTAGAAAAAGCTTGTCTGGTGCCCTGACTCCCCCCGAGGTGCCATTCTGACCCAATAACTCCTTCACTCCTCTCTCATGCTTCATTCACTCCCCTTTTCTGTTTCCTTCTCGCCCTTCTCATCCTCCACTCGCTTTCTCTCCCTCCGGTGGCCAGAATGCTGTAATTGAGTTTTTTATTCAAGTCAATTAAAAGTGCAGGCCCAGTCGAAGACAAAACAAGTCGGCAGAGCTGCTTTTTTCCCTTCTTTTTCCTCGGGCTGCCTCATTTTTTATTCAGTCCACTCTTCATATCACTCAGTAGCTAAGAAAGCGTGGGGTGTGTACTTTCATTTCATATGTGTCATTAAACTGTTTTGACATTGTTTACAATGTAATTTATCTTTCTGTATGACACCCCACCCCCTCCCCCAAAAGAAATCCTATTTAAATGGTAATTCAAACTTCCATTAAGTTGGGGTCTTTGTGAATGCCGCGCAGAAGTTAGTCTATTCCTCCATTCTGCCTCAGCAAACATCTGAGGCATGATTGTTTACTCCCAAAAAGCCAAATATTCATCAAACAGATAGATCAGCAATGCTGTCTGCAGTCCATTATGCTTTCCTATTCTCATTTACTGTTGTATCTTGTTACCCACTGAAGTGTTGAATCATATTCCTGAGTTCACAGGGATCATCTGTGATGCTAAAGCATTATGGTCCATGGCTAATGGCTTTGTAATCAGAAAAAAAACGGTTCTCTGACGTTTGTATAGGCCTGTCCATCTCAGACACTGTGTGTGGTTTTGCTTACAAATTCATATGCAGATGTTGACACAAACTGAGCTAGATTGACTCAATGTCCCCCTCCTCTTTTATTGAATTTTAATTTGGTTTGTGCAACATGGAAATCTAGCAAAAGTGAAGGTGATGCTTTTCATATGCAAATGAGCAAGGCAACGTGAGACTTCCTCTATTCGCTTAAGAAAAAGTGGGGTGATTTATGGTAGCTGCGGGGATAATTTTCTGTAAATACTTTCATCAGCAAACCACTCGCAGGACACAGTTTCAGAAATGGAGCTTCTCCTAAACTAAGTTTCCTACATTCATATGTTTTCCAGGTAAACTGTACTGACTTTGAAGTGCCTGATTTAAAAGCAGGGTTGTGCAGCAACATTTTAACTGACTTGGGACAATTTTATACGGATGCCAGTTTTACTTCTTTTTTTAAGCCATTTGAGCAGGTGAATTGGTCAGTTTTGTTAATGCATCATGATAATTTTCAAATGGAGACATTCCAAATTCAAGACTAGGTTTCTCAGAAGTATTCTCTTCACGCTGAAAGATTTACACTCTACGCAGTGTAAACTGTGAGAAGTGGGTCATGTCTACTTCATTTGTAAAAGCTTCACCTACTGGGAAATATGTCTGTTCATTTATTGATTCTGCATTTCAGATTTTAGAAGACTGAGATTTTTTTAACCAAGTTTTATGGTATATAGTTTTCTATTATCTACCAATAATCCAATAACAACATGCGTTGTTTTGGTTTGGTTTGGGGTTTCATTGACTTGTTTTCCATAGATTTCATTTGTAAAAACAAAACTTGGTGTTAGTTAGTTAGTGGAAATAGGTTATAATAAACCAAACAAGTTGGTTTCTGATTTTCTCGGAAATCTGACCTACAGTTTCTTTTTAATCAAGGCCGATGTCCCTAACTTGTATCGGTTTTTAGTTCAATTAAAAAAATTCATCAGAGTACATATTTTTGATTGAGATGTTTATAGTCATGCTTGATTTTTGTGTGAAGGACGCAAGTAAAGATGAACTATAGGGACACTTACAGATGATGAAACTCAAGGGGAATGGGCATACAGCACAGGCAGACAAATGGTGGAACATAGTTTTAAGCAGCGGGAATAAAGAGAACCAGTGAGCTTCTATACTGAGGCTGGGTTGGAGAATGACACATGAACCAGAGGAGCAAATCAGAGGAAATGTGAAGCAACTGAGGCAGAATAAAGGCAGGGCAGCTGAGGGAGGGAGCCTAAGAGACAAAGAAACTTCTTACCAAGCAGAAAGATATCAATTGAGAAAAATAATTCAAAATGAACATATTACAGAACACAAGAATAAGAAAAGAAACAACACAAGGAATAAACTAATAAGACAAGGCCTGTTATAACATGATAAAACAAAAGGGAAATGATTAAAGCACAAAAACAACAGAAAGCCCAAACCTAATGCCCAAAGATCATGCCACTGGGAAAATAAACACCTGGTACTCTTTAAATATTCCAGTCCATCAGTGAAACCATCAGTGATTTTTTTTTTCACAGATGGGGGAAAAGAGCTATGAGGTGAGAAGAGTTACAGGTGTTGTCTTTGTAACTCCTTTACAAAAACTTTTAATTCTTTATAGTGAGCTTGGAGGAGAGTTTTGTAAACTCAATGAATAACTTGGGGAAAGATAATTAATACTGTTTGTAATATTTAGATGCTCATGTGTCTATTTCAACACCACCCAGAAGGTTTACTTTAAGATATAGGATGTACATATCTGTGGTTTGGACTAAGCTTGTTGAATGTGGTTACATTATTTCTTAGCAAACAGTGCACATTTTGAGCACACACACATACTTTCCTATTTCATGCATACACTGTGACTGATTGTTTGTGTTTACTGGTGCGTATCTCCAGCAGTCATTGGGAGAGAGGGAGGGTACACTCTGGACAGATCACCAGTCTATTCCAAGACCAGACACACTGGGCAAACAACTACGCATGCACACCCTCTCTCAAAAAGGCAATTTAGAGTGACCAATCAACCTGACATGCATATTTTTGGACTGTGGGTGGAAGCCAGAGAACACAGTCCTGCAAGGAGAGAAAATGTAAACTCCATTCAGAAAGATATCTGGCATCAAATCCAGGGTGGTACAGTTGCTAGTAAGAGTCTGCACTGCAGTTTAGACAATTCTCAAAATCCTAACCAGTATTTATACAGCAGCATAACTGTGTAAACCTTTTAGTGTTTGGCAGCTGGTTCTGTACATGTGACATATCGATATCTGGTAACTGCTTCATTTGAACTGTAAATAAAGGTTATTCTCTGAAGACTGGCATTTTTAAAGGCCAACTCAAACCCTGCTGATGTCAACTTTAAGTTTTATTATTTTATTTCATGAGCTGTTTATCTGCCTTGAATTAGCATAGACATGAAGCACAATCAGTAGTTGACATTTTAAGAGTGGTACTGTATAACATTCTTTTTTGACATTTTCAGAGGGAATATTTTAAGATCTCCAGGTGGTGTTACTGTTATTGTATAGAGATAGTCCTTTGTATATTCTGCATTATAATAGTTTGAGTCACCTTTGACTCTATGCATCTGCACTGTATCACTTTAGTTTTCACAGTTTACCCACCTTGATTATTTTAAATATTGACTGAATGATTAAAAGAGAGTTCTACCTCTGGAATGATAATTAGATTAGTGTTTTTTGCATAACAGTTGAGCAGCTACTTTAAAGCAATCAACAAGAAAGGCACGAATGTTGTCTTTTTCTCAAGTTATTTAGCCGTAAAAAATAATAAAGGAGAACATGCAGACATGTGTTAAAAGATTATTATATTAATTGATATTTATAATGTATGCCTTCAACATTCCGATGTACATATTGTGTTGTCGTTGAGGGAGAACATATATATTAATATAGTGTTAATACAGGAAATCTTGCCCTTATAAAACATACATGTTATTCTGCTAAGGAATTAAAACAGAAATTACATAAAACATAAAAATGTCCCCGTGGCAGTGGTATTGTAAATCATTGGGCTATTAGTATAAGCTCTGCGTTTATTTAAAAGCAATTTTTTTTTAGGTTTTAATGGCACTAGTGGCTCATTTTTCGTATAGTGGGCTGACATGAAAGGGGGTACGAGAGAGGGGGAGAGACATGCGGCAAAGGACCACAGGAGATGATTAGTGGATGAGGAAATCAGAAAAGCAGGACTAGACTGGAACTGGGGTGTAGATGAGAACCGGAGCTGGAAAATTGGAGAGAGTTCTTGAGATGCAGGGTCTCTGTAGTACGGGGCAGCAGGAGATCCAGGCAATGAAGTAGCGAGCAAACTTGAGGCACAGAGGAAGCAGGAAACCCAGTAGTTCGCAGAAGCTTTACTCAAGGCACAGATGAAGACAGGAAACCCAGCAGCTAGCAGAGGCCTAATGAAGCTCAGAGGTGGCAGGAAAATCCAGCAGCTAGCAGATGCCTTACTTGAAGCTCAGAGGTGGCAGGAAAATCCAGCAGCTAGCAGAGGCCTTACTTGAAGCTCAGAGGTGGCAGGAAAATCCAGCAGCTAGCAGAGGCCTTACTTGAAGCTCAGAGGTGGCAGGAAAATCCAGCAGCTAGCAGAGGCCTTACTTGAAGCTCAGAGGTGGCAGGAAAATCCAGCAGCTAGCAGAGGCCTTACTTGAAGCTCAGAGGTGGCAGGAAAATCCAGCAGCTAAAACAGGGAACAACCAGGCTGACAGACATGAAGTGAGTGGAGACTGATGACGAACCGGCAGGGAAGAGAAGACTGAGGGAGGCTTTTGTAGGGAGACTGGCAGGTGGAGTGAGTTCTGACTAATTAGTGTCCAACAGGTGTGATAGATTACTGAGGGAGTGAAGGGTGAGCTGAATGAGAGGAGGAGGAACTGAAAAACAGGGCAAAAAAGGCCAGACCAAAACTGAACCATGACAAAAAGCAATTTTAATAAAGAAAATGTTAATCATGTCAGTAGATTCAAAACAAAAACAACACAACTATAAGTGACTATAAACTTAAAGTATTGTTGCTAAGTAAAAGTTATAAAGAAACATATTTTTTCCAGTGGGATGTGTGTGATATTTTAGTAAATAATAATTTTGTTTTGCTGCTATAAACCTTTTGTATTTTATTTAAAGTATTGAAGATTAACTTTAAATGGACACAAACAGGTTCACCTCTCAATTTGTTTGTTTTATTTTATGGATGTTCAGTTTACTCAACAATCATTTAAACATAACTATTTCCATGAAGTAAAAACATTTTTAATACTAGTCTTTTATTGCTGTAGAAAGTTGAAACTGGCAGAGGTATAAAATAATGCGGATACAAAAGTGCAAATGAAAGGTGAAAAGGTTGGTATTTTACTAAAGAATATCCTTACCCATCTTTTAAAGAAAACATAGTTATTTATTTATTTTCAGAAACTTCTAAAAACAACTGGGTATCCCAGTTCAGGCTGTTTTGCTAACATCTTCCTGTCAAATATTTACCAAATTCCTGCCTTGGTTCATATAACACATCAAGTGTTAAATAGTATCCTACCACATATATTTAGTTATATATTTATTTATTTGGTATCTCAACCCTTATGCATTTATGCTCTGCATATTGATAACATGATTAGCTAGTCTGATGGACTGTACTTTTTCTGATAGATATTTTTAGTTACTCAGATACTAAAGCTCAAGGGCAGTATTCAGGACATTCCTAACTTGAACTTTATTATACAGGATAGTTTTACCACCTCACCATTTTTTATCTTATCCTATGTAAGATGTTTAGTTATCTACGACCAGGTCATTGTCTAGTTAGAAAGTGTGTCCTAGAAAAATGATGTCGCTAGCCAAACAAATTGCCTAACAGAATAAACCCAACATTTGGGTTTAATAAATAACCCAGCTGTGAGGTGATGTGAATGTGGACTGTTCTGCTAACTTGCCTGAAGGTGTCAAGGATAGCTCTCTGTTATAAACAGACTTAAACAACACTGACAGTAAAGATCAAGCTAAATGACTGTGGGATGTTGTCTTTAAGCCAGATTCATGTGCAAGTACAAGTAAAACACCCATGTAGTTATTCCTAACTCTCCTGAGTTACAATGAGAACTTTTATACTTAGCAGTAGCAATGCAAGGCACACTATCCTTTCCCCAGTTTTGATGCCTAACATGGATTTTTGAGCTGTTTCTCTACTTTTTTAAGTGGGTTGAAACTAAATGATTTATTCACATTTTTTAGCCTTTATTTAGCCTAAAAACACCCAGAAGGCGGAGGTATTTCTCAAAAAGTGCTGCCCAGTACGAGTCAAAATGAAACTGATTCATTTTCAGAGAGCCCGAAGACAGATGACAACCCCCACACTATCTGTGCACCAATAACTATCTTAGGAAATCTGACTGGTTGGCAGCTGGCACTTTTACTTCTTTTAATTTTATAACTTAATACTTAACTATCTTTGGATCAAGTTAGGTTTCCAGCATGGGTTTCCATGGAGATAACTCCCCTGGTAAGAACTGAACCAGTTTTGTTATACTGAAAACCATGGGTTAAACTAGCAGTTACCTCACAAAGCCAGTAATCCCACTTCATATTACATGTCCCTGGGGACTTAACTTCTGGCGGAAATGCTATTGCTCCTTTTCACACATTTGCTGCTGAAGATCCTCAACAGCCTTTATTCTTCCACTGTGATTAGGTTTTCCTTTGAAATATTAGATTTGAGTTTGAGTCATCTGTTTCCAGCTGAAAGCACCTTGTTCCTGACAAGTATTCTCTGACTTGACAGGACTGTGGTGTTGTTTTAGGAAGAGTTGTCCTTCAGTCGACCACAAAAATATAATTTGCTTCCCCACAGAGCCCCTGCTGTCATTGTTTTGACAATTTTAAGGGGTAATGCAACAGAGGCTTCTTCAGAAAGCTGCCTGAGAAGCTTTGCACTTGCTTTGAAAGGTGTTGAACTGTTTTTTACCGTTTTGGTTTGGCCTATTTAGTGTTGCTCTTGTAATACCAAACTAAACACAAGTGTACATCAGTTCAAAAATTGATTTTCAAAGTCATCTCAAGCAAACTTTCTTCATAGTACAAAATTTTAAACAGCAATGCAGCTTTTGTAGAAGACATTTGAATGCCAGGTCTGTAATTTTCAAAAAGTTTTCTTCTTGTAATGTGCACATATCCTTTCTCAAATCCAAACACACTGAGTCGGTACAGTAAGCATAGGATGGATACAAGTCAGATACCTTTGTCATCTCAACTCAGCAGGATTTAATGATATTGATGACAGAAAGTCATCACGGAGGACATGTACCACTGCAGGAAACGTCTTAGCTGAAGCATGCTTGCTCTGTACTCATCAATTCTTTAGCAACCTGCAGTCACCTCCCCCTTGGGTACAGCAACATGTCTCACACCTTTGCTCTTTTCGCATTTGCCCTCTCTATCTCTCTCATACACACAAATAATAACTCATGCCCCTTGTGAGAGAATGTCTACGTAAAAATGTATTTTATTCACTACTGTGTCTGACAATAACTCCAAAATATGCAGTACAATGATATAGATATAAAAGCAACAATTACTTTTACGTTGAGCAAAGTATAAGTGCAAAATTAGGTAAAAGCAGTTGCTTGTAAAAACTGCAGAAGTAATGTTGCAGTCAATGATCCAAGCAGTATCAACTGTCTGGAAATTGAAAGATTGCTTAGGTTAGCTTATGCGTGACGGGGAGGCCAGCATGGTGAAAGAAATGTTTCCTCCTTTCAAAATTATCTGCTTTTGGATAGTTCACCTCACCAAGAAAGAGCAATACAAGATGTAGTATAAATTCATGTCTTAAAAATTTGGCTTGAAAACACGCTAAATTTCCGATGGTTTTACATGAAGGTTCCAGTTTTCTGATTTTTCTAACGCTCTGACTTGCCAATGTTGATACAGGCCAACACAGATTTCTCTTTGAGAACTATAATAAACAGCTTGCAATATTATTTAAGTTCTTATTGAATTAAACATTTGACTGTGTGTTGCAGTAGGAAACATTTCCATTTAAAAAAAAAACATTTTTTTTGTGTTTGTTTCTGTTATCACCTCTTACAGATGTTGTTTGCCAGAAATCATTAAATACCATTTTCCTGGTTATTGCATCTAATTCAACACATTAATCTCACTTGGGAACATTTTACATCATAGCTAAGGCTAGCTGTTGGATATGGGGCCTTAAGCAGAATTAAATTTGGGGCCTCTCAAACAATGTTACAACACAGATTTGAGGGAATCCAGGTGAGGTGGCCACGTCTAATTGGCTGAGATTAAAAAGCAATCAGGTATAATTGTCATTATTTGCTGAGATATATGTGTTAACAAACTGAGCAGTGTCACAAAGAAAAGATTGAACTCATAGCATCAGACTGTAACAATGGTATCACAGCAATCAAATGATGAGGATTACACTTTACAAAGTAAACTTTTCAATTCCTTTAAATATTCAATTTATATGCTAAACAATTAATACTCTTTTATCTCTGCTAAAACCATCAAACCAAATGTAATACTATCCTCCTCAATAAAACACATGCACAAATTTTAGATATTTGGTCTGTGTTCAAATTCAAGCATTTCCAGGACCCTTGGTTTGCTTTTGCCTTGGGCTGACTGTACAAGTCGAGCTGAAAATGTTAAAGATTCCAATCACCAGGTGAACAACTGGTGCATCCCAAAGCAGGAGTCACTGGGTTCAAACACAGCCTGCACAGTATAAGACAAGAAGCAAACTATAGCCTTTCTTTGTCACTGTTTCCCATCTGCTCTATGTCACCACTGTCACAGTAAAGTTGACTTTACACCCATCTTACATAAAACTGCTGAAATGTACCATCAAATTCATTCTAAGTAAACAGCCCTCTAAAACATGACTGCTGCACAGCCACAACAAACACCTGCATGTTTTACTGACTCTCTGACCACCCTGGTTTCTCCACTGCTATACATAATTCACATGAAAAGTGACATTGCATCATAAAAATGATGCCTATAACATCTATGTATATGCAAAGAATGTGCCTCGGTGGAATATTTGCATGAACATTGGATTGTATTATCAGATGGAAATCTGGCTCAGTTGTCACAGCTCTTCACTGGAGCACTTCAGGCAATGTTGAAATTTTTTCGATAATAGTATTTTTTTTCATCTTTCATAACATGTCCTCTTTCAGAAAACTGGAAAAATAAAGAAGCAAAAAAAAAATAAAATACAGAAGTGTGTTTTTTTTTTTTTTGTATGTTGGATTTGTTTGACAAGAGAATTCATCAGTTTGATTTATGAGAATTTATACCAAACCTAATTTTTCAGTTTATTACCTAACTGCAATCTTAATCTTTTAGCTTGATTAAAGAAAATACTGTAACTAAAATAAAAAAATAAATAAATGTGAAGTTTAAGTCACAATAGCATCAGTAATATATGAAACAAAATAAATTAAAAAATCCCTCCAGTAAAGACTTTTAGTGATCGATGGAGGGAATATTTATCTTCAGATTTCCAGTTTTAAAAAAAAAAGTAGGTACATATTTAAATTTTTTGTGTAAGGGGTATAAATTTCTTTCTTTTAATGTAATGCTCTGGCACGGCTAATTCAGCTACTGAACACACACAAATGCAAAACTTTTTTTTTAATTTGGCCTAATTATTGCTTTATTATCTCTATTACAATCTGACAGGTAAAAATTCCATAAATTTCCTCTAACCTTCCCCAGTCTCTGTATGTGTCCACATCCCCTGCTGAGCAGAAGAGAGTCAAGCTGTTCAACTGAATATACAAGTGAATTAACAGCTCTACAGCCTGGCAGGTGTCTCATTAGAAATATATTAGGGCTGTTATCAGTAACCCAGCACTCCCTAAATGTCTATAGCTGTATACACGTGTGTTTTAGACAGAGCCTTTCAAGAGGGAAAGAGTGTGTTTCTATGTTTGTGTATGGATGATGCTGGTAATTGGAGGTGTGTTAATTCAGTGCAGTCGTGATGCAATCCAGAGACTGAATGTGTTCATTTTCAAGGCTCGCATTTATTTTTGGCATGAAGTGCCTCTCAGGCAGCTGCATCTGAAAAGTGAAACGATTAAAAGTGTTCTGAAACTTTCCTGAGTTGGCAAGTGACACATACTAATTAATGTAGCACCAATTTAAAGGTCTGAGCTCTGACAAAAAAAAAATTGAGACCAAAACATCAATCTGAAGACAAAAAAAAACACTTCCTTGTTTCCATAGTGTTTCTAGGTTGCTTTACTTGTCGATTATTTTTTTAATAGTGTGTTAATCTCAGATGTCACCATGTTGAAGAAAATCCACAAGCAACTTATTCCTCTGTAGATTTTTCAATTAAAAAGGCAAAAAGCAATTTAAACTATTTAGGTCATTGAAACAAAAAGCTAGTATTCGATATGGCTGTTGCACAAATAGAACATTGTGAACGTTTATTTGTCATTAAATTGATTACTTACATGGAACTTTACAATTTTAGTCTGTGAATACATTGTTATTCTCTTTTTAAGAGACATTTTTTTCACTGCACAACTGTAATGCAACATTAATCATGGTTGCTGTTTTTTGTTTCTTTTAATATATTCAAGCTTTAAAACAGGACATTTCAAAAGTACTGTAAAATCATGTACCATTTTGTTAATGTATGTTTTCTGACTGATTCAGCTAAATATGCTGCTCAAAAAAATTAAAGGAACACTTTTTAATCAAAGAATTATATCAAGTCAGTTAAACTTCTGGAATATCGATGTAGTCAGTTCAGTAGTAGAGGGGGCTGTTAATCAGTGTCGGCTGTTGTGGTGTTAATGAAATTGACATCTCTGCACTAAAGGGCCAACAATGAGACAACTCCAAATACAAGAATGCAGGAGCAGGCTGCAGAATTTTTTTTCCCCTAATTTTATTTGACTGCTATTCGGTACTTTTGCATTTGACCAGGGTCAGTGTCATTACTGGTAGCATGAGGTGATACCTGGACCCTACAGAGGATGCACAGCCAGTCCAACTCTCCCAGGATTGTACATCAATATGTGCCATTGCCAGGAGGTTTGCTGTGTCTCCCGACACAGTCTCAAGAACATCAAAGAGATTCCAGCAGAGATGCACTTACTCTAATAGAACTGGACAGGGCCACTGGGGGTCCTTAACCCATAAACAGCACCAGTATCTGCCACTTTGGGCAAGGAGGAACAGCTGACCACTGGCATGAATGTCCCTGACCAAACCATTAGAGACTTCAAGATGGTGGCATGAGGGGCCAGTGTCCTCTAGTAGGCCAAGTGCTCATTGCTTGGCACTGTGGAACTCGACAGATATTTTCTAGAGAACACCAGAACTGGCAGGTTCTGCACTAGTGCCCTGTTCTTTTCACAGATGACAGCAGGTTCACTCTGAGCTCATGTATCAGACCTGAAAGGGTCTGAAGAAGCTGAAGTGAACATTATGGTGCCTGAAACATTAATCAGCATGATCAGTTTGGTGGTGGCTTGGGGAGGTGTATCCATGGAAGGACACACAGACTTGAAGAATTTCATACTCATACCTAATGTCGGTCAGGGTAAGATCGCTTATATACAAGTCCATTGTTAGACCCTTCGCTGGTGCCGTTGGTCCTGGGATCCTCTTGGTGCATGATAATGCTTCACTTCGTGTGGCAAGAGTATGCAGGTAGTTCCTGGAGGATGAATGCATTTATACCATTGACTAGCCTCCATGCTCCCTGATAGCCTGACATGGTCATACTCAATTGTAGTCAGAATTTGAGTCTGATACTGCTCCATTGAGCTGTGATTATGGGGCGTGTTTCGAACAAACCAGGAAAAAAAATTCCTCTGCACTCAATTGGATAGACCTACAACCAATAAGAGCAACGGAGTGTGCGCCGTATGTTAAGCGACGCATAGTTGAATAGTCTGAATTAGCGAACGTACAACGTTACCTACTATGTTTACAACATGGGATTCATATCACGACATTGCGAGTTATTTACTAAGTCAGACAGTCAGATGATCTCTTACCATTTGTAAGTTAGATGAACTTCGTCCACGACGATACCCATAACGTTGACTTGAAAAACATCGGAGCCTAGCATGTCCCTCCACTTGTTCAGCAGCCAGGATTCCGGGCTTCCAAAAAAGGAGCTTGCAACGACCGCTGGCTATATCCACCTCGTCGTTCACGCCGAGTTGCATCGCCGTGATGCCTATTTCAGTTGCTTCTTTCACGAAACGAATTCAACCCAAGCGCGCTTTGGTGACGTGGTTGATTACGTTACTGTTGATCATCTGTCCATCATCGTATAAAGCCCGCCCTGACAATTTGATTGGCCCGCCAGATATTGGGCGAGCATACTCGCACTAGCATTGAGCAATGCCAGACCGAACTTCCCGACCAAAAACATTGTGGGCGGGACTAAGTTCGGAATGGCACCCAGGCTAGCTCCCTGACCCAATAGAACATCTCTGGGACATACTGTATAGTTCCATCTGATGCCACCAGGTTGCACCTCAGACTGTCCAGGAGCTCAGTAATGCCCTGGGAAGGATCTGGGAAGAGATAGACACTACATAGGTCCATTTGCAGTTGCTGCAATGATGTTTCAGCCAATTGGACTAGCCTGCTGCAACTTTTTTTCCCAGTTTCACTTTCTCTGTGACTTTGCATTAAGCCCTCTCTGGGTTGATGAAAATGTTAATTTTCATTGAATGATGTGGCATCTCGTTGTTCCCAAAACACATTACTCATTCTATAACAGTATGGATATCTAGCATGATTTTTTTCCTATTGAGATCTGATGTGTTTTCAGAGTGTTCCTTTATTTATTTATTTATTTATTTGAACAGTGTATTAGTTGCTAGCTGCAGTTACAGACACCCTAAAACTGTTTCAATTAATCCACGAGTACTTTTTAATTCCCTACTAATGTATTAGATGGAGTGAGTGACACACAGTGTGTGTAAGATGGCGCTGCGAATGGCTGCCTCGGTGTGTTCGTGCGCAATTTTTTGTTTTGTTTTATAACTTAACTCTGGTTTTTGCACCTGAGGATTTATTTCCCACTTTTCTTCTTCCTACACTGGAAATTTTGGACATTCTGGTCAAAAGTTTGCTCACCTTTGCTCATGCAGCAAAACGCCGGAGGAGAGGAAAACGAGCCGGTGCGCTCGTGCGTCTTCACCGGCGCAGATTCCGCTCATCGTTACCAGGCATAATCCTGTCTAACGTGCATTTCCTGCCCAACAACCTAGACGAAATACAAATGCTGTTGGGAAAAAACAGGGACTTCTCTTCATCTGCTGTTTTGTGCTTCACGGAGACGTGGCTGTGTGGTTTAATACCGGACTCTGCGCTGCAGCTGGCAGGCTTCCAACTCCACAGAGCGGACAGAAACTCTCCGGCAAAGCGAAAGGTGGAGGAATCTGTTTTTACATCAACAGCGGCTGGTGCAACGATGTGGCAGTGATCCAGCAGCACTGTTCTCCTGACCTGGAATCCTTCATCATAAACTGTAAGCCTTTTTATTCACCCCGCGAGTTTGCTTCACTCATTCTGGTCAGAGTTTACATCGTGCCACATGCAAACATGCAGGTCACACAGCGCACTCTTGCAGACCAGATACTGCATGTGGAGCAGAGCAATCCGGACTCTTTAGTTATTGCCCTTGGGGACTTTAACAAAGGGAACCTCACTCATGAACTTCCTAAATATAGACAGTTTATTAAATGCCTGACCAGACAGGAGAACATACTGGATCACTGTTACACCACAGTCAGGGATGCTTATCACGCCGACCCCCGTGCTGCACTGTGCCAATCCGACCACGTCATGGTTCACCTGATTCCTGCTTACAGGCAGAAACTAAAGCTCTGCAAACCTGTAGTGAGGACATCAAATAAGTGGACCAGTGAGGCTGTGGAGGATCTTCAGGCGTGTTTGGATTCTACTGACTGGGATGTCTTCAGGGCTGCTACCAACAGTCTGGATGAGTACATAGAGGTTGTGACATCATACATCAGCTTCTGTGAGGACTGCTGTGTTCCATCACGAACCAGGGTGAGTTACAATAACGAGAAACCCTGGTTCACAGCCAAACTCAGAAGGTTAAGGTTGGATAAGGAAGAGGTCTTCAGGAGTGGGGACAAATGAAAATTCAAAGACGCAAAATACAACTTTAGTAAGGCGGTGAAAGAGGCCAAATGACTGTATTCTGAGAAGCTGCTGTTTTCAGCCAATGACTCTGCGTCTGTCTGGAAAGGGCTTAGACAGATCACAAATTACAAGCCTAAAGCCCCCCACTCCATGAACGACCAACGCTTAGCCAATGACCTGAATGACTTCTACTGTTGTTTCGACAGACAAAGGGACAGTCCTGCAACCACCCCCCACGACACCTCCCAACAGATCAGCTCTACTTCCCCCACCTCAGCAGGGGCCTGGGCACCTCTTACAATACCCACCTTTAAGGCCCACCCCTCCTCCCCTCCACCCACAATGATGGTGCACTTCTACTCCTCCATCATTGAGTCCATCCTGACCTCCTCCATCACCATCTGGTACGCTGCTGCCACCGCCAAGGACAAGGGCAGACTGCAGCGAGTCATCCAGTCTGCAGAGAAGGTGATTGGCTGCAATCTTCCATCTATCCAGGACCTGTACGTCTCCAGGATTCTGAGGCGTGCAGGGAAGTTTGTGGCTGACCCCTCGCACCCCAATCACAAACTATTTCAGACACTTCCCTCTGGCAGGAGGCTGCGGTCCATCAGGCCCAAAACCTCACGCCACAAGAACAGTTTCTTCCCATCCGCTACCAGCCTTAGTAACGAGGCCCAGAACCCCCCTTGACACTTGACACTGCCTCTCTCCCTCCCCCGTTCAGGACCTACAAGCTACACCAACATAGCATCTCCAGACCTTCTGCGTTACATTAACACACAGTCTACTGTGTATATAGCTCTAGATTCTGTATATATATCTATTTTGTCTGCACTATCAACACCAAGTCAAATTCCTTGTAAGTGCATACCTACTTGGCAATAAACTTGTTTCTGATTCTGATTTTTGCAGATGCAGACCCATAATTTATTTTTTTGGGGGGGAGGGTTCTGTAAATGATCTTAAAAGTTCTAGGGAAACATAGCAGAAATACACTTTCACTCTCAGTTTTAGGCCCTATGTTGTTGTTCCTGGGAGAATATCTGGTGTTGTTTGCCTTTAACTGACTCATTCAGGACATGTTTAAGGCCCTGACTGCTGACCGTGACCTGAGAATTCCCACTGCTTATCAGTGAGGATTTTTTTTTTAAATTAACAACCCAAAGGTGACTGAACTATTTTAGACAAAACTTCAAATTAAGCGTACAACTACAGTATGTACACATGTATTAATAGATTTAAATGTACTTGCCACTGTAAATGTACTACTTTTTGTCTTGTCTTACATATCCATTTTGGGTTATCATGGTGGAACAAGAAGATAAGAAAAAATATCTGCACACAAAGAAATCAGTCAGTGTTTGCAGACAAAACTATGCTCTGCAGAATTCTCACATTTTTGCAGCATTTGGGTAAGGTGTTTTTTTATTAGAAACTGAGTAAAATGCAGGAAAGTATATTGTGTGAGAATTGTAAACTACCCCCCACCCACCCATACTTTTAACAACAAAATATTGAGTTTGCAGATGCTGAGATTGACATAAATAATCAGAGAGAGGTATTGGTTCCTTCATTACAATAGGAGAATTGTAACCCAGGCAATCCAAAATTAGTTTGTTTGTTTTTTTACTTGGGTTATGTAGCGCTTACCATTAGAAAGTAAAATCAGTTAAATTGCAGGTTCATGACACTGAATACTAAATTGCTAACAGTGCGTATAATAGTTGACTCAAATGCAGGAATAAGAGATCTGAGACAATCAAACATTCAACATACTACAATGCAGCATGTTTCCAGCGATAACTAGACAATTTAGATGAAATATGTGATGGCTTTTTGTAGAGGTTTTCCTTTTAATTCATCTTCGAGAAGAACTATATTTGTCTCAATCGATTTGTCAAAATATCTCATTTCTACTGAAGAATTTGTTTATATGTTATACCTCCATTAAATACAATCCCTTTCAAGACAGTAGTTATATATTTGAGTGTCTTTAATATCTACCAGACACAGCATCAAAGACTGAACGTTCTGTATTTTACAATAGAGTGGTGAATTAAATTGGCTAACATGTAACATTGATAATGGTTTCTTATATTAGGTTTGTCAGAATGTTTGACACAGCGCACATTGTGGTCAGCTGTTTGTCCCAAGCAAAATTCTTCTCTGTGAATGTGTTTTTCATTTGGATGCTAATTACAAGGCACAGCCTTGAGTAATGCTGAACCCCTTTTGAATTTAGATTATTCAGCAAGTCTCAGTGTTGCGTTAGAGTAAACAGTAAGTCTAAAAACAAGTGAACATTCAAGGACGGAACCCAACATACTTTCAGTTCAAGAAATTCGTTTTGGAATTGAAAAGAATGTTTATGATTCAATAAATATGGTATAGGCGTAGTTAATCGGTCTCTTTAATTGTCAGCTTTTATTTCCACGTGCTGTTGCCAGTTTGAGTCAAACAGTCTAATTTCACTTAGTTTGGAAGCCATCCACCAAGAATCCATTGAGCCTACCAAAGGAAATAATTTGGGCTCAAAACCACGTGAATAAGCTTTCTGGCTCATGTAATGCACAGTGTATTCCAAATGGCACCACAACTAAGAAGATGCATATTGGGCACTGCCAGACCACTGTACACTAACATCATTTTTTAAAAGTTTTTTGCTGGAATTGATTATATCTTCATGCTACTCTGACGTGGTCATTCTAAGCCGATATTGCAATAAGAACTATACGTGTGGGAGCTTCCACCTACGCTGGTTGTGTTTACAGGTAATATATCACATCTCCTAATCAGATTGTTCCCATAACTGCAAATTATATTCAGTAACTTGGGGTGTCTGTCTTTTCTTATTTGTTACCTACTTTTTTGTTTTTAGGTTAGAATGCTGGCTGAAATAATTTTACAAAGCCTGATCAGATGCGTGTGGAGTTAGATTTTCATAAATATTTTTTAGCATACAATAGTCAAGCACACTGTGGACGCAGATGCTTCCGCATAGGTATCCATTTATGAAACTGCTGTTTAAGTGAATTAAGCTTATTTTGAAATGTCAAGTCTTTTGTCGATTATAATATGCAATGTTGATCAAGAATAGCATTTAAACCCCGTATGTTCCTAACAGAGCACTTTCCTCTCAGACTGCAGGTCTACTGGTGGTTCCTAAAGTCTCTAAAAGTGATGTGGGAGGCAGATCTTTTAGCTATCAGGCTTCTCCCCTGTAGAACTAACTCCTAGTTTTAGTCCGTAAGGCAGACACCCTGTCTACTTTCAAGACTAGGCTTAAAACTCAGTATGCTCAGCAAGCTCAGTATGAGGGATTGCTGCAAAGCCATCAACAATACAGACGACTGTCCACTGTGGCTCTACGCATTTTCAGGAGGAGTGAACGCTGCTTGTCAAGACTTGATGCAATCTACTGGGTTTCCATCCATCCATTCATCCATCCATTTTCCTACACACTTTATCCCTGTTGGGGTTGCGAGGGGTGCTGGTGCCTATCTCCAGCTCTCAATGGGCGAGAGGCGGGGTACACCCTGGACAGGTTGCCAGTCTGTTGCAGGGCAACACAGAGACAGACAGAACAAACAACCATTATACTGGGCTTCCTTAGATAGGAAACATTTTGACCAATCTTTATCATTTCACTTTGTAAAGTGCCTTGAGATGACGCGTTGTGAATTGGCGCTATAAAAATTGAATTGAATTGAATGGAATGAATTATGTTTCCTGGTTTTCTGTCTTTGATGTGTGTTGTGATCAAGGCTGGGGTGTTCCACAGTCTGCTAGACAGTGAAGCCTGAGCGACATAAATTTCTTCATTTGTGCCTGTCCAGTAAGGTCCACTAAGACTCTCTGTGGATGTCAATAACAATAAAACACCCAGTCACAGGGTTGTGCCAAACACACAGAAAGTAAAGAAAATAACATGTCAGATCCCCAAATGTATGGCGGATAGAGCTCTGGTCAGATGAGGCTAAGATTTAACTTTTCGGCCACAAAGCAAAATGCTATGTCTGGCCAAAACCCAAGACATCCCATCATCCAAACAACACCATCCCCACGGTAGATCAGGGTGGTAGGAGCGTCATGCTATGGTGATGTTTTTCAGCAGCAGGGATTGAGAAAGTGGTCCAAGTCAACGGAAAGTTGGATGGTGCTAAATACGGGATATTCTTGGGCAAAACCTGTCTGGCTGTGATTTGAGACTGGAATGGAGGTTTATGTTCCAGCAGGACAACAGTCCATCACATACAATCTACCCTAAAGCAATACTCGAAAGATTTAAGGGTAGACATTTAAATATGTTAGGATGGCCTAGTCAAAGTACAGACCTCAATTCTGTTATACATGCAGAGGTTTTCTGTTATTTTGTCCTATTTGTTGTTTGCTTCACAATAAAAAGCAATACAACTTCAAAGCTGTAGGCATGTTCTGTAAATGAAATGGTGCAAACTCTCAAACAATCCATTTTGAGTCCAGGTTGTGATGCAACCAAACATGAAACATGACGAAGGGGGGAGATAATACCTTTTCAAAGTACTGCATGGTGTAAATGTTATATATCTGATATATTGAGGAAGTAGTGCTATTTTCTTTTGGCTGTGTATCTTTAAATGCCTTAGAAATGCAAGGAAAGTATACCGATACGTTATGGGGGTATACGTAATTAGGCTAAATGACTTTGAGAGAAATTTGTAAAATAAGCTCAGGGTCTACGATTTATTCACATGCAACTACTGGATATTTGCCCCCCAGACCAATTTGCTGCCAACAAATGCTGTCACCATTGTGTTGCTTGCTGCTTAGTTTTTATTTGTTGTTTTGTACTTTTGCATTCAGTACGCTTGCAGCAGCATCTGTACTGCTACTTTGGGTCAGTTTTGTACCATTGCCAATTTGTGTCCCTATTTAATACCTAATAACTATTTTTTTTTCTTTTCACATTTCCATTTTATACAAGTTAACAAACCATTTGGGACCCATATAATTTAACTAGGCATGGCCTTATCAGGATTTTTATTGCCATGATCCGAGTCATTTAAGAGTGGGCATCAATCAATCAGAACTTCTCAACCCAGAAACAGGTATACACAGTTGAGCAATGGAAGGAACTACCAACATTTAAAAACGCAGTGATTGGGACCCATATTTCATGTAGAACATTGATTAGGACAACCATAACTTAAACCTTTGGATCTTTTCTTCATTTGTTGTAGTTGAGCTCTTTAGTATATGCTGAAGATGAACAAACATAACATTTATTGTAATGTTATGAGGAAAAGGACCCAGAATTCAGCCAGACCAGCAGAGGTTTCTTAAAAAAAAAACTCTTTAATCACCAACTCAAAAAGACAGGGGAAAAAATCCAAACAGACTGTTGAACCAAAAGATGACACAAAAAATAAACAAACGAGCAGGGCAGACAAGGCAGGAACAGACCGGACAGACTGGCTCAGGTTTCTGGAGGAAACGGGGTCAAAAAATCCAACAAGCAAACTTAACACACAGAATTTGCAGGAGGAGACTCACCCATACTCAACAGGACAACCTGGCACTGATGTCTGGTCTCAGCAGTTTATATGGAGGTGGAATCAGGTGAAACCGGTGAGAGGTGATTGCAGCAGGGGTGGAGTTAGGCAGGTGTGCAGAGTAAGTAATTAGACCAGACATCAGTGCCGAGGCTCAAAACAAAAATAAAAAAACCCAAACCAAAACTAAGAAACTCCTGAAGACATAACAGAATAAACTACAACAGTAAACACTAATCTAAACAAGAAACCAGACTAGACAGAACTCAAAACAGCCAGATAACAAAAGACAGGAAAGAGAAGGAAAACTAACACTAACAAACCATAACAGAACTCAGAATATTACAATTTATAAAATCTCATGCATTTTATTATTTATATTTCATAATATTTTCTGAACAGTCTATTTCCTTTTCTTTTTGGTTCCAAACACCATTTGAACCGTTGACTCTTATTAAATATTATAAATGATGAGCTTTTACAAAACCTGCATAACTCTAGGTGAAATTCTGCTGGTAGATATTTATTGGAGCTGTATAGCCATATTCATGAGAAAGAAATGAGCACCTCCCATGAGAAACCTCCCACAAAAAAAGCACAAAAAAAACAAACAAAAGAAAAACACTGTGGATATTCTCGTCTCTGTTTTTTTTCTTTTCTTCCTTTTGCCTTGCCTGGAGATCTTCCTAAAGTTTTTATGACAGTAATAATGGTGCAACATCCTGTCATTTAAAACTATGTTTTAAAGTCTAGAATTACTGTTTTGTATTTGGGCAAACATGAGTAAAATTCAGACTTTTTTGTCTGGTACATGCTAAGAACCGCCAACTTAAAAGATACCAATCCTACTTTTAATTATAGGCGGTTCAGCTGTTTCAGAAAGCACTGCATCCACACATTTCGGAGACAGCCGCTCCCAGTTGACCTGCTTACAGAGCTGCGTCACATAGAGAGTTTGTGTGCACTTAAATTGCTGCACGTCCCCTCACATATGCACAGATGCACGCTTGCTTTCACCTCGTCAGCACTTGCTCCAGATGTGTCTTGATTGGGAAAACATCCATTAAACACACTGGAGTGTCTTTGCACATATTGATGCACCTGCACACCCCACGATGCAGTAATTCAGACACACTCAGATGGAGCCGAGTTGTTGCACAGCAGCGTTGCCAGCAGGGTGAGTTGTGGCCGGGTGTTTGCTCATGATGACGTGAGGACAGTCCAGAGAGGGATTAACGTGTTTACTAGGCGGGAGATTAATAATTTTCCAGTGGCCAAAGATCACTTTGTTCACTGAGGTGAGTTTGAGTGGCTTTTGTTGAGTTATATGTCAATGACCCAAGCTAATGTAAATGCTCCTGTTTGGAACAATGGCCTGAGCAACGCTTTCGAGGTTCTATCTTTGTGGCTCATTAACGTTGCAATCTTCTGATGGGAGGAGATCAGGCTCCGATTTACTTTTGACTTGAGGCCACTGCTCATTACCCACACACTTTAATTCTCTGTCCCTATTTTGCCACAAACCTGCACCTGCTATTTTATTTAAAGTAGGCTTCTAAAAAAATGAAATTAACCAATGTATTAAACTTGTCATTTACACATTACATAATCAGTGATCAGCAGATGGTAAATGCTGTCAAAAAACAATGAGCTCCTTTTAAAGTAATACACAAAGCTTTTTTTTCATAATTTTGAGCTGCTGGCAGCTGACACTAAACAGCATTTCATTTCATAAAATGCCAGAATCTCATCCACCCACTTGCAGCAGTTTTTTGAAACTCATCTACATGAAGATGGATGTGTAAATTTTCTTTTTGAATAAAGACACTCTCCCCCTCCCATCCAAAATCTTGATTGGTGACTCAGTAGGAAAAGACTCTCCTGAAGATATTTTAGTCTCCATCCAAGTAAATACTTTAGCTGTGTATGAATGAACACATATTGCTTAAATAGACTTATAGAGATAGTTTGGTTTATTCAAAATGATGTTCTGTGAAGTTGTTTTCTGAGTAGAAGGAAGCAGATCAAATCTCCACCATGGTAAAAAGCCAAGAGCTAGTCATACCCATACATAGTCAACACTCTCACGAGAAACCATTGTTGACGTTTGGAGTTGTTGAAGCTGATTTTTTTTTACCCAAACAACTTCCATGTTACTACACTAATGTTACATTGGATGATACATCTGGTTGTATCAGTCTACATGATCAGCCAAGACTTCTTAGTCTCCTCTAAGTCAACCGAGAGGGGAGTAACCTCTGCAGTGTTGCAACAATGGGTCATCTATTCAGTGACATCAAAGATGGTGCATTCCTGTGTTCTTCCAAGTCTTGTAGCTTTTACTGATCCGGTGGATTACTGGAAGCCCTCCACAAAAGTTTGTTGAAGTGCAACTCACCACCGTATGAGAGCCTTACTCTGCCCATTGCTACACTTTGTATTGTAAAATTGTGCTGAAAGGAGGCAGTGCCAGGAAACGTGCTCTGTGTGTGTGTGTGTGTGTGTGCGTGGGGGGGGGGGGGGGGGTAGACGTGGTCTGGGCCACTAGAAAATGCTGAATCCTAAGGTCTTAAATCGCTAACCAGAAAATCGATTGAAGGACCGCATAACTTATTATTCATACTTGCTACAGAGGTGAACGAGATGGATCTGCTATTATACTCCACAGTGGCAGAGCTACTGACATGTCGGTTTCTACAAATGACTTTTGAAGCAATAGCAATGCCGATCTGTACTTCAATGCAAAGCACCTGATGAATCTAAGGAGGGAGCCACATTGACGGTTTTAGACACAAAAGCAGGATTTCAACAAATATGCAGTAATTTGTCAAAATAATGATCAGGATATGTAGACAGCACTATACGACAACCATGTTGACAGTTTATTAGCAAATAAAAGTAGATTTTCGGGGGAGGTACCCTTTAAGACTGGATGTGTAGTGCCTTAGTGCTGTATGGGTGGCTTTTTTTACTTTTTTTGTGATTTTTTTACCATCTCATTTTATTTACCTATTGCATAATAAGGAACAATTGACAATATTGAAATTTCAAAGTTGTTAAATATTTCACCAAGTTGTTAAATAATTTGCCAAATGAATCACACAGTAGGCCATAGTTTTAAGTTTTAGTGTTACATTGTCCATCTCATGTCCCGTCTGCGTAGCGTAGTCTGAGATTAAGTGATTTTACCATTGGGTCATTGCTGCATCATTTGAGTTGCAGTTGCATTGTTTCTCCAACAATTGTGCACATGTTCTTTTAAATGGCGCGTGCATTTATGATATTACATATATTGGATTACCAAAGATGAATGCTATTCAGTATATTGTGTAGCTATAGTCATAAGGTGGTAAAATTTGAAAGAGTTCAATAGGTGTAAGCATTTTTGTGATGTGCGCTAGACATAAATGATACACAAAAAATCCCCAAAATATTTTATGTTGGAGAACATAGCCTATTCTAAGAGCTTTTTTTTCTAGCACAGAAAACGGATGAAAAATGCTTAACTGACAGATTTTCCTCACCTGCTGTTTTGTCACAGGGAGTTATTAAAAATCCCTTTTTTAGATGCCATCTCATTATAAAGAAAGCAGGTTTGAATTGCCCTGTTTAAAGTAAATCACTTTGTTACATGTCACATATGGTGTGTTCAGGGATTTTAGAAAGTAATTTTTATCAGTATTTACAAATGTTTACACCTGTAAAACAAATAAAATAGAAAATATTTGATTGTACAGGGACAATAAAAGAAAAACATTTTATAGGTCTAAAGGTTTTTAGGTCATAGGGTACCATAAAGCTTGCTTTTAACGTTAAGGGATGTAGAGGTGAAGCTGGTGATCATATAAGGGTTCAATTTGTTTAGGATGTACTGTATTGTTTTTAATCTCTTCTCCTTTTCACACTTTTACCTTTTATCTCTGTTGTTGCAGGTGAGTCACTGATGTGTGGTGGATCCCCTTCTCTGAATGACTACTGATTTGTGAGTTGTTGTCACACCAGTTATGTGTGAATGGAAAGCAGGTTCTCAGCAAGACTTGATTTTAAAAATATGCTTGCACAACTTAAATTTGGGAAAGCCTCTAATTAATTTATTTGAAACATCAATAGACAGCCAAGTGGTATTTCATCTTTCAATTCAAACAAAAAAAACATAAAATCAGGTCTGTTCACTTTTTGCTAGTATGCATTTGAAGGTCTAATACCATGGGCAGATCAATTCCGGAGCCCTTGAAAACAGATTTTTACCAAACAATAGGAAAGTCTAGTTTGATTTTTTTTTTTTTTTTTGAACACGCTTTCACTGGGGGAACAATCCAGATCATATTTTAAAGCACAAAAGTTGACATCATCGCCACAAATAAACCCCCAGACACTCTTCTTGCCTCTTCCTCTTACAGCCAATTGTGTATTATTCCAATAGCAAGAAATGAGCACTACACCCTTTCATTCATCCAGCTATCTTTTGAAGGAACCATTGGTTTTCCCAATGACCTACACCTCTGTTGTGCAAGCCTTCAGTAGATGTTATGGTGTTGATACACATGTGAAAAATGCCAAAGTGTTTGAAATGAGACTATATCAGTGTACGAACGATGGTTTTAGAGTAAGAGATTACAATTTTCATTAAATATAAAAACCCTAGTACTGTACATTTTATGAAAAACGTGAGGTTTAACCTTTAGAGACTGTTGTGAAAAGGCAGTAACTTTTATGTGTTACTTTTATGCGTTTATTTTTTCCCTTTTAGATTAATTCAAGACCAAAGAAACACAAGGCATCCGATGATTAAATTAAATTCAATTCAATTTTATTTATATAGCGCCAATTCGTGAAACATGTCATCTCAAGGCACTTTACAAAGTCAAATTCAATCATATTATACAGATTTGGTCAGATTATACAGATTGGTCAAATATTTCCTATATAAGGGAACCAGTTGATTGCATCAAAGTCCCGACAAGCAGCATTCACTCCTGGAGAAGCGTAGAGCCACAGGGAGAGTTGTCTGCATTGTCCATGGCTTTGCAGCAATCCCTCATACTGAGCAAGCATGAAGTGACAGCGGAAAGAAAAGCTCCCCATTAACGGGAAGGAAAAACCTCCAGCAGAACCGGGCTCAGTATGAACGGTCATCTGCCTCGACCGGCTGGGGGTTACAGAAGACAGAGCAGAGACACAACAAGACAGACAAAAAAGCACAGAAGCACACATTGATCCAGTAATCTGTTCTACATTAGATGGTAATAGCGGGTGATCTGTCTTCCCTGGATGATGTCACAGCTAACAGAACGCCAGACCAGGTGTACCTACTATGAAGAAAAAAGAGAGAGAGCAAAAAGTTAAAAGCTGAAATGACAACAGTCATTTAAATGCAATGCAATGCAAAACTGGAGAACAGTAGAAATCAGTAGAGTGAGAAAAATAGCCCCTGATGTTCTCCAGTAGCTTAAGCCTATAGCAGCATAACTATAGAGGTAGCTCAGGGCAACATGAGCCACTCTAACTATAAGCTTTGTCAAAAAGGAAAGTTTTAAGACTAGTCTTAAAAGTAGACAGGGTGTCTGCCTCACGGACCAAAACTGGGAATTAGTTCCACAGGAGAGGAGTCTGATAGCTAAAGGATCTGCCTCCCATTCTACTTTTAGAGACTCTAGGAACCACCAGCAGACCTGCAGTCTGAGAGCGAAGTGCTCTGTTAGGAACATACGGGGTAATCAGAGCTCTGATATATGATGGAGCTTGATTATTAAGGGCTTTATACGTTAGAAGAAGAATTTTAAATTATATTCTCAATTTAACAGGAAGCCAATGAAGGGAAGCTAAAATTGGAGAAATATGATCCTCTTGTTGCTTTTCATCAGAACTCCTGCTGCAGCATTTTGGATCAGCTGAAGACTTTGAACTGCATTTTGTGGACTTCCTGATAGTAAAGAATTACAATAGTCCAGCCTTGAAGTAACAAATGCATGGACTAGTTTTTCAGCATCACCCCTGGACAGAATGTTTCTAATTTTGGCAATATTCCTGAGGTGAAAAAAGGAAACTCTGGAAACCTGTTTAATATGGGATTTAAATGACATGTCTTGGTCAAAAATAACACCAAGATTTTTTACTTTATTACCAGAGGCCAAGTTAACGCCACCCAGATTAAGTGATTGATTAGGAAGTTTATTTTTTGAGGACTCTGGTCCAAAGATTACAACTTCTGTCTTGTCAGAATTTAAGTGCAGGAAATTTAAAGTCATCCAGCTTTTGATGTCATCAAGACATGACTGCAGTCGAAGTAATACATTGGATTCATCAGGATTTATGGGTAAATATAGCTGAGTGTCATCAGCATAACAGTGGAAATGAATCCCATGCTGTCTGATAATTTTGCCAATCGGAAGCATATATATCTAGTACAGAGAATTGGTCCAAGGACTGAACCCTGTGGTACTCTACAAGTGACCCTAGAGTTTGAAGAAGATTTATTATTAACATGAACAAACTGGAATCTGTCCAATAGATAAGATTTAAACCAGCCTAATGCTTTCCCTGTAATCCCTACAGTATGCTCAAGTCTTTGTAGGAGAATATAGACCAGTTCATTGTTATTGTTTTGATGCGGGTTTTTCGCGCATGCGCGCCGGACTGGTTGGCAAAAAGCGAACACAATGGCGGACGCAAACAGAGAAACTGACGAGTTCTCCGCGTATTTTTCTTCTTTAGATAACGTATCACAAGATCGTTTTAAGACTAAGTTGATGGTTGATGGTATCAGATTGCCAGATCCACACAGCAAAAGCCTGAAGGGACGGAGCGAGTCTGTGAAATGCTGGCCAAAGGTTCCGTAACCCGACATATACAGCTGCCTTATAAACACGCAGGCCAGTACAGACGAGAGAGCACGAAAGCCATGACACCACTGGACGGCTACAAATATTTTATATCGGGACATTAAGCGGGTCAGAAAATGGATGGATGGATGTTCAGACATGTTTGTGTAACATAAAGCGGAGTCGGACACAGACCGCGCCTCAGCAGGTCAGAGGAAGACCCGCCACCGGTAGGTTAAAAAAAAACATTGTTCACTACGGATTATTTTGGTGTTTATGTCTTGTTAAAATGGGTGGGGGTGTCGGCGACGTTGCAGCGTAAACACAGAAGTACTAGCGCGCGTGAACAGGGGTGTAATGCAGCCGCTGTCTGGTGCACATTATTGTACACTGATTGCACGAAGAAAACTAAAATGATGCGGCGTGCTGCTGCTGCTGCTGCATCGACTCCGCTTCTCTCGGCCCTGTGTAGCAATCGCCACCTCCCCTCCACCGCTATTTAAGTAGAACAATGACTAGTGCAGAATTAAGTTGTATTTACCGAAGATGAAGTGTAGACTGCATATTCTGTCGTAGTATGATGGCTCCTCCAGCCCATTGGGAGTGTCTGCCTGCACTCTTTTCATTGAAAATATCCATTTCTTTATTCGTCCTTCCTCCTTCGGTAAACGACAGAAACGTACATCCGACGATTTGGAATGCCTCTGTGTGCAACCGGGAGCACAACAAGTGGTAGACATTGTTTAGATTCCAAAAATAAACCAACTAAAAATACGCTCTAAATCACCCGTTTTGTCACAGTAGTAGACGAGAACAGTACTGTTTTTGCCAACCACCGTGGCCCGGATGTAGCGCTGACGTCACGCGTGAACTGGTCTATTGTGATCAACTTTATCAAATGCAGCACTGAGATCTAACAGGACAAGTATAGACACAAGTCCATTATCTGAGGCCATGAAAATATCATTGGTGACCTTCACCAGAGCTGTTTCAGGGCTATGATGAGCTCTGAAGCCTGACTGAAACTCCTCAAGTAGGTCATTATTTTGTAAATGTTCACAAAGTTGATTAGCAACTACTTTCTCAAGAATTTTAGATAAGAAAAGAAGATTAGATATAGGTCTGTAATTTACTAACTCATCTTGATCAAGAGATGGTTTCTTAAGTAAAGGTTTAATAACAGCTACTTTAAAAGCCTGTGGTACATATCCATGTACTAAGGATAGATTAATCATGTCTAAAATAGGACCACTGATCAAAGGGAATACCTCTTTAAACAACTTGGTTGGGATTGGGTCTAACATACAGGTAGAAGGTTTAGATGAAGCTAAAATCTTAGATAGCTCTGAAAGCTCTATTGCTTCTAAACAGTTCAGACACTGCGGAGGTTCTAAAGATTCCTCCAACGCTGCCTCACTTACTGAGGACGAGGTAATCATGTTTGGGAGGATGCCAATTATTGTATTTCTAATGGAATCAATTTTATTTATGAAGAATCCCATAAAATCATTACTGCTAAGAGCTAAGGGAATGGATGGATCAACGGAACTGTGACTCTGTGTAAGTTTGGCAACTGTACTGAAGAGAAATCTAGGATTATTTTTATTCTCCTCAATTAATGATGAAAGATATGCTGCTCTAACTCTGCGAAGGGTCTTGTTATACAACAATAGACTGTCCCTCCAGATTAGGTAGGATTCCTCTCGGTGTGTAGAGCGCCATTTTCTCTCCAATTTCCTAACATTGTGCTTCAAGGTACGCAGCTCTGAATTAAACCAGGGAGCCTGCTTCCTGTGAATAATCACCGTCTTTTTCAAGGGAGCTACATTGTCTAATGCGAAACGCAATGACGAAGTCACACCGTTAACAAAGACATCTATTTGTGAATGGGAAGAAACAACATTGCTGCTATCTGCAGGGTATTTCTGCAATACTGACGATATTAAAAGGGGGGTGCGTCGGTTTATGCACATTTTGAGCAAAACCAATTGAATCTAGGATAGTTTTAAAGGCTACACTAAGGTTATCACATTCTGTGTCAACATGAATGTTGAAATCCCCCACTATAATAACCTTGTCAGTGTTTATCCCCAAATCAGATAAAAAGTCTGACAACTGATCCAAAAACTGAGAGTAAGGGCCCGGTGGACGATACAAAACAACAAACAGAAGAGGTTTTATTGCTTTGCAATTTGGATGAGGGAAAGTGAGGGTTAAATATTCAAAAGAACTGTAGTTATTAGTTGGCCTGGGACTAATTAATAAATCAGACTGAAAGATGGTTGCCACTCCTCCTCCTCTTCCCACAGATCTGGGAATGTGGAAATTTAAATAATTGGAGGGAGTTGACTCATTTATACTAAACCGTATTGATTTTTAATAGATTTTTATGATTTGTTCCTTTTAGATCAGTTTTTGATCTGTTAAGTTTTGGCCGTGGGAAAGACACCGTCTCAATAGGGTAATGGGTGGGTAACAGTACAGAAGCTGCAGAGAGGTGTGTTAAACTACGGCTCTGCTTCCTGGTCTGGACCATGGGTTGTCAGCATTTAGGAGAACTAATAAATCCGGCCAGATTCCTAGAAAGAAGAGCTGCACCATCCAAAGTGGGATGGATGCCGTCTCTCCGGCTCAGACCAGGTTTTCCCCAGGAAGTTCGCCAGTTATCAATGTATCCCACGTCGTTTTCAGGACACCACCTAGACAACCAGCGGTTGAATGATGACATGCGGCTAAACATGTCATCACTGGTCAGATCAGGCAGGGGACCAGAGAAAATTACGGAGTCCGACATTGTTTTAGCAAATTTACACACCGAAGCAACACCAACTTTAGTGACCTCCGATCGGCGTGACCAGGTGTCATTACCACCACCGTGAATAACAATCTTGCTCTATTTACGCTTATCCTTAGCCAGCAGTTTCAGGTAGGATTCAATGTCGCCCGTTTTGGCCCCTGGCAGGCATTTGACTATGGTCCCTGGTGTCTCTAGTGCCACGTTTCTGACTATTGAGCGGCCAATAATCAGGGTCGGCTTCTCAGCGGGTGTGTCGCTGAGTGGGGAAAACTTGTTAGAAACGCAGACAGGTTGGTGGTGACCTGGGGGCTGAAATCTAGAGCTGTGCTTCCTACGAACCGTCACCCAGCCGGCCTGGTTACCCGGCTGCTCGGGTGCTGCTGGAGGACCACTACTTGAAGTTACTCTATGTGGCTCCGCGCTAGCAAAGGGGTGGCTATCAGCTGGTTTTTCAACAGAACGGAGCCGGGTCTCCAATTCTGACACCCTCGCCTCCAAAGCTACAAAAACACTATATTTATTACAAGTACCATTATCAGTAAAGGAGGCAGAGGAATAACTAAACATCTGACACAGAGAGCAGGAGATAGGGGGAGACTTAGACAGAGACGGAGAAGCTGAAGTAATAGTAGAAGGAGCCATTGTGGAGCTAAAGCTAGGCTAAAGCTAGGCTAGCGCCCTTTTACCACGCCAATAAAACAAACCGTGTGAAACACAAGAAGTTCCCAAGCGCGATGTTCAGCAACAAAGAATGTTTTAAAAGTGCTTATGTGTTACAAACAGATGTTACAGCAAAGAGATTAAAGATAAAAGCGAGAGAGTCTGGAGCAACAGACCGCAATTCACACCGTGACAACAGGAAGTGACACAATACGCCTTACCGCCAAGTATACTGTTTTAAAGTATTAGTAGATATTTATGGAAGAGTGAATGTGCAAGGATTGTATGGTATAAAATAAATAAACCCAAACGAGCCAAATCATAACCGAAGGAAAGGCAGGCCAAAAACCTGTAATGCCTGTTATGGGGAGAGCAAAGACAGCAACTGGTATGAGGAGCAGTTGGGTTTAAATAGAAAGGAAACATTGGGCCCAGGTTTTCCCAGGCGGCCGCTCACTCCAAACCACTCCCATTTCACCTGAGAGACAGATTGTCAAATATTAAAGGCAGACATAGACAGAAATCGTTGCAGTGTCACAGGCTCTCGTTCTCTCTTACAGCCTGAATGAACAGCAAAAATGTCATAGAGGACATATTCATTTGAAATATCTTCCTATAAATCTGTCTATATTTTGACTTAAACACCTTACTGATACTGAAAGCAGCAACTTTGTACCTGGAGTTCCTGTGTGCTTGTGGTAGTTACAAACTGAGCATTTACTGATCAGAGAAAGATTAGATTAACTATAAAGGGCATTTTGCTGTTAGTAATACAAGTTTCACATGCCTTTTTTTATTTAACACATAGTGTAGCTTTAATGTGAACAGAATAGAGAAGTAATAGCTCATGTAAATATAGTTAAGTTATGCAAATGTAAAATGACTGTCAAAAGGTAATCATTCAGTTTCAGGAGAAACTTTGTGAAAATCCAGTCCTCCATAAACAGACACACTCCTGCTTTTGTACTTAAGACCTTCGTTTTTATTCTTCAAATGGGAAATAGATCCATGTAAATGGACTTCACTTTTTTAAAACAGATTTAGGCCATCACAAAAATACATGTTTAGTTTGTGTATTTTGTTTTGTATGCTGTTTGAATTTGTACTCCCCGTTCTTCAAAAATTTTTAGCAACATTCTGTCCTTATGGTGCTGCTAGTCTAAACACATCTAACTCATCCACTGCAATTGTTGCTTTTATTGGATTTTTTTTCTCCCTGAACACATGACCTCATTTAGCTTAATTCTAAGCACTTTTGTGCGCAGGGAAAATTTCACTTCTTTATACGCAATGCTATTGCACAAACACTGTTTCAGCTTCTCTAGCTAAACTTTTGGCAACTAGAATTTTCACTAAGCAGCACACTACAGAAATAGTAACATGTGAACCTTCAACAAAAGTCAAATATTTGTTCCACTATAATGTGATTTTGTTGGATCACAAGGCACGCATTCCCGCCATCCATAACAAGGCTGCTGTGCAGTGAGCTCAAAGTGTACCAATACTAGTGCATCTGGCTTACATTAGCAGAGCGTACTCATCTAGGTTACATATCAGTTGCCACAACGGAGACCACCCTTCTGTGCTGTTCTCCCTCTTTAAGTGGTTTTTGGGGATATTAACTTCTAGTTTGGCTCATCATAAAATAGAACAGAAAACAAAAGGCTCAAAAGCTGTAAAAGTAAAAATGACTGCCAAATTAGTATAAACAAGCTAAAAATAGGTGTTATTTTCAAGAGTTTGCCATGGGAGAGGATCAACTGGTATTTAGTTCCATCCATCTTTTAATCAGCTCGGCCCAGCTTCCCTGTACTGATGAAGAAAAGCACCGCCACAGCATAATGCTACTTTGACTGTGACACACAGTGAGGACAGTGTGTTAGGGGTGCATGTTTTCCACAACACACACTCTTTCATGTTCACTATAAAGTTCAATTGTAGTATCATTTGACCACGACACCTTCTTTATGATATTTACCGTGCCCCTTACATCACTTTTGGCAAACTGAAAACAGTGTGGCATACAATTTCCATTTTCAGATAATGGACTGAACAGTGCTCTGTGTCATTTTTAAAGCTTTGAATAAAATGCATTACCCTTAAACAGATCTAAGCTTAATCGCTGATCTTCCTGATTTGGGTTTTAGTTTTCTTCATGCTGTTTGATCACTGGTATTCTCTAACAAACCTCTGAGGTCTTCACAGAAACGCCAGATATAATGTTGTAGTCAAGATCCACTTATCCCTTAACCATGTCAAAACCAAGATGAGGCAAGACCAAGACTTTGACGGGAGGCAAGACCAAGTCTATGACCAAACCACGGAGAGGCTTTGCTGTAATTATCCTGACTGTGCATAGGTTTCAGGCAGTGAGTGAAGGCAACAGTTCGGAAACATAACTCTTTTAGCAGTGTTTATTTATGTTTGTATCATGGACATAAATAAATAAATCAGTATAGTATTTTCACAGGAAAATTTTTCTTGCTCACAAGATTGTTCTTTAAACCAAGAACAACACCACAACACTAGGTGTATTATACTGAGGATAAGTAAAAAAATAAAATGAAAAAATAGGCCAATTCTATTTACTAATTAAGTGACATCTGATGTTTTTGTAATTGTTTGCACTGAATAATATTTAGTGGTGCCAGAGTAATGGGTATTGAGTACATACGAACGCTAGTTTTCCGGGATTTTTTTTTCTGGAAAGTATTATTTTCTTTCCCCTTTGCAATTATCCAATACATTAATAATAATTGAACTTTATTGATCTCACAATGGAGAAATTCACTTCTGCATCTTAACCCATCCCCTTGGGGAGCAGTGGGCTGCCACTGTGCAGCGCCTGGGGATCAATCGGGGGTTAAGGGTCTTGCTCAGGGACCCAGAGTGCCGGCTGTGGGGATCAAACGGGGTACTTGCAACCTTCTCAGAGCGCAAGCGCGCTGCTCTAACCACTAGGTCACCACTCCCCACCAAAATGTAATATACTTAACCTCCCACAGCGGGTTTTTATCTCGCGACATCGGGAGGGGCAGTCCCACAACTTAACCAGTGGACCAAACCCCAGTCAAACCCCAATCTGTTAATATATAATTTTGTTCCCCAATGAAATACAATGAAATTTTGGGCCATAGCGGGACAAAATACGGAAAAGTTCAAGGGCTACAAGTACATTTGCAAAGCAACATACCTAATATTATTGGATGCATTCGACTCATCCAACGTCGTAGGGCTGCGTCCTACTCAGCCCACATTTTGCAGCCTAATAAAGAAACATTTGTCAATTGAGAAGTTTACACAGACTGGTAAATACAAAGTCAAACATTCTGCTGATAGGAAGATTTAATCATACCAAGATCGCTTTTGAATTAGTTATTAGATCAGATTGCTCTGTATGACCCTTTATCTTCTGCTCTGGTGCATAGTGTCACATTTAGGGTATAAAAAAACATTTTGATTTGGACAATCATGGCCTCCTTTTGCAAAAGCTGTCACATCACTTTAGATACTGGTTCAGATTGTGAACGAACACACACACACACACACACACACACACACACACACACACACAATCACACAATCACAGGCAAATAAACCCTTACCAAACCCACAGAACCCCCGGGTTATTGGAAAGACCCATGCCCATGGAGCAGTTGGCTCATCTAGGCCCTGCGGTATCAAAGCACTGAACAACACATTTACTAGACCAAAATCCAGGCAAAATTTAAAGGCGCCGCTTGCCTAAAAAAATTTTTTTTACATAACCTCATCAGAGTTTGGCCTTTACTGTTTTAGAGCTGTTGAAAAATAATTTCAGCTCATCCTCAGTCAAGCCAAAGTGACGAACATACTCAAAATCACTCAGCTTTAATGAAATGGAAATTTTACTTAAGAGTAAGCTTGTATGTCAGTGTGCAAATTGAAACAAGCTCATTAAGTGTAGTGGGCCACTCTTCAATCAGTATGTAAATCAAAAGGGAATGTGATGCTTCCACACATTTCAGGAATACACACTTTATGGTCCTATTCTGCTTCTTTTCACACGCCTCCTTCGATCGTATCCTTGGGTTTATAGATTAAGTTACATCGGTTTCAGAAAATCATAGTCCAAGAATAAAGGCATTGTACAGTACATGTGGCTGAAGCGAGGCGCAGAATAGAAAAGCAAGCAGAGGGGTGTAGAAAAAATGTGTTTATTGCGCATGAACATAGTCGCGCGTCTGTTACTGTATCCCTTAAGTTAACCTCAAACTATGAGAGGCAACCAACAATAACAGAGCACAGAAACCCACAGTGCAGCACTTGTTGGTGTAACAGCCAACACAAACACGGCTATCATCAGTTTCTGTGTACACTTATAGGGCTCATGTTTGAATCATGACACATTCTGAGATGGTGCTGCAGTTTGAGCTATTATCATCTTTTAGAAATGCCACAGAACCGATTCCCCCCCTCACCCAGCAATCACCCATCCATCCATGTGCCACAGAGAGGCTATTCAGCAAGCCATGCATCTTGCAGCTATTTTGGCTTAAGGGGTTTTACCTAAGCCATATCGTGAGTGGTGACAAAGCGGTAACATAAACTGATAGGGAGGAATGGATGAAAATCCTTAACAGCTTCTGTTCAGTAACTATGTAATTGTAACAGACCAGCACAGACTCATTTTTAAAGTGAAAGGAAATTGATAAAATTCTGAAATGTGTGGCTTCTAAATGTTTTTTCCCCTTCACTCTTTCACTCCAAAAGACCTGATGTTGTAATTGTAGCAAGAGTTTGTTCAAAGTAATGCCTTAGGGGGGCTAAACTTTAAAAAAAAAAAATTTGTGAAAATGCACATGAATACTCTCGCGAGTCAGTGCCACTATTAGTCTGAAAAGCAAAGGACATTTAGTTGAGTTTGATCTACCTTATATTTCATTCTGTTTGGTTGATATTAAAAAAATAAAACACTTTTCTGGCTCTATTTCTGTGAAAACCAGTCACTTTTATTTTGTATCTGGAGATAAAAATGTTGTGTAACGGGCAGAAGCCCACAATCTGCTTCTCTACTCATTTATTTTCCAGAGTGGTCCCCATATGTGTCCCAGATGAATAGCTGGAGATAAAAGTAGAGCCCTTTGGTAAACGTGAAAAAAAAGAGTTAGATTGAGTGGGTGGAAACTGTGGTCTGGGGTCTTGGCTCTGTTGCTGTTAAATATAGGGTTGAGAAACGCCACAAATTCAGAGTCCAACCTCCATATTAGATCATTCTGGGGGCTGACTGGCACACAGTCACACCAGCGAGAAACACAGTTATTACTTGCACAAATAATTCTTCCACCTTGTTTTGCATTATCACCTTTCAAACTCACGTGTCCAGCCGACACTTCAACACCATTTGAAAGCTGGATAAGATCTCAAATTAAATCCAACAAAGGAATTGGCTTGTTGCTTTGCAGCATAGATAAAAGGCATCAACAGGCTGTGTATTTATTTTTGTTTCACTGTATTATTTCTGTGTAACATGTTTTTGGGTGTTTTATGAGCCCCCCACTTTCTGCTTTTTGCTAGCTGAATATATCACTTTTGGTTTTATTTATCTATTTGTGAGAAACTCACAGATACAGTTACTCCTTTGTAAGGGAGTAGTACAAGTTTGCAACTTAAGTACAAGGAGATATGATTCTAGGATTACATGGCATTGCAGTATTAGTTATTACTGTCTTCATGATCAAGGCTTTTTTAAAAGCTGAATACGATTTTGGGCATTTGATAATAATAAATAAGTAGTTTATTAGTATCAATCATACTTTTATATCAACATTTGCCCTTCTTTCTGATTAATTCAGCTAATAATCATCTGAACAGGTCACTCATGGAGCATGTAGAAATTCATTACCAGTAGGTCAAACTATTCTTAATTAAAAATTTGCCAGTGAATGCAGGGAAAAGTGAGATTAACTGTCCTGGTTACTTCTAATTTTCCTGTGAATTACACACATATCCCAATAAACACATGCTGTTCAAACAAAGATTTAGCAAATCTTGCAAATGAATAAATAAAATAAAAATTACCTTGAGGTAGCGTGTTGCAGTAACACTAAAGGCTGCACAGTTGGGCATGTCACACCAAGCAAGATGAAGCAGAGGCAGAGCTGACTGCTGATTATAGCGTTAACTGTGGTGGAAATATATTTCTCAATTTCTCTCTGTCCGCTACAAGCACGGGTTTTGATTGGTTCTACAGTTTAGACGTTTTCTGCCACTCTGTTCTAATCTTTAAAGGCCACCATGGAGATAGCTCTATTTTTACACAAAGCCTTTAAGCATGATATGTTGACTCTGAAACACTGTGAAATGTGCAATCAAGTCAAACATATCTCTGACATGAGATTTGATGTAGGACCTGAAGAGACAATGGGCTCTCTTGAGATGATTTTTTTTTTTTACCACGTCAGAGCCAACAGACACTCCATTTAGTGATGGCACCAAAAAGGCTATTTGTGTGTGTGTGTTATTTTTATTTTTTGTTTTTTTTCTCGTGTGTGTCTGTGTCTGTGTGCACTTGCAGCTGAGTGAGAAAATTTTTTGCTCATTTTACTAGTAAAGTGAGGAATTAGATGACCTTTTTTCTGGGCTAGGGGTTAGGTTTAGCATTGGTGTGTCAATTAGGTTTAGGTTCGGGTTTGGGCTAGGTATATATTGGTAAAGGTTAGGTTAAGGGTTAGGGTCAGGGTAAGGCCATAGAAAGGGCTGAAAATGAATGGAAGTTAATGGAAGTCAAGGCACAGTCCTCACTTTGTATTTTAAACAAGGATGTGTGTGTGCATGTGTGTGTGTGCGAGTGTGTGCATGTTTTCTGGCCAGCACCGCACCCGCTTTATCATTCCAAAAATGAAAGTGTGTTGTGAAACTTCAAGATCAGAGAAGCCACCAATTGGCACTCATGAGAAACGTATACAAGCCTGTGAAGCAAGTAAAAAAGGCCAACAGTCTGATAAGGTTAGACATAGGTTAAGGAGAAAACATTTAATGTTTAGGTGAAGGAAAGTGCAGCGGTGAGAAAAATGATCAAAAGTCCAACAATCGTCCTATGCTATACCAGTACAAGGGTGTTTTTTTTATTGATTTCATCTCTGTGCGGTCTCCTGAGTTATTGGGGGAGGGGGCTTCCTGCTGTCCTCTGCCCCATCTGAGGCCAAGTTGCCCTACATGGAGAATGTAGAGTTTGGATTGAGGCGAAAAGGTTGATTGGATTAGTGATTTCTATCAGGATTCATTTGAAGTCTAGTTTAGAAACAAAGTGATGGTTTTTGAACTTTGAGGGTGACCCTCACGTTGTGGCGCCCATTCATTGGGTTGTGGATGTCTGTGTGTGTGTGTGTGTGTGTGTGTGTGTGTGCGTGTTTCAGAGGTCTACAAGAACATAGAATAATGAGCAATGCCCACACAGATGTTATCTGTGCTTCTGTTTTTCTGTTCATCATTATGGGAAGTGCTAATATAATAATGTCTGAGGGAAGGTTTGTGTAATTTAGGAAAATGTTCTTTTAAGAACTTGTGTGGAAAACAGATTGCAAACATATGCAGCAGTAAGCCTACAAGAGCTGACGGGGAAGTAAACAACACTTTGCAATGCCTTGCAAAAGTATTCCTGCCCTTTGAGCTTTTTAAAATATTATCACGTTGTTGTGCCATGTCAGGACGTGACAGACTGCATTTCCCATGATGCATGGTGGTCAAAATGGCCACCAACTCCCATCATGCAACGCGGCCCAAAATGGCCGGCGCCCTAGCAACCGATAACGTTGCTAGGGTAAAGTTGATAAAACTCGGTTGCACCCCGCAATCGATCTTCTTCCCTGGCGCCCTGCCAACCGAGAAGACACACACACACAGCTGTTTCCGTTGGGGTAATCCCACGCCACGTGCTCGAGTTTCTCGCTGGACCGAGATTTTTTCGAAGCAAAACCATTCCCTGTGCAGACAGGAGGTCGACTCAAAAAGGTACCTTTAATTCCCTCTGATCAAATACTGGAAGCCGCCTTATCTCCCAGTGATCGAGAGAGGACGACGCGTTGTTTGGCCCAACAAGCGTCTAGGAGCCCAGAGAGAGAGAGAAAGACGAAGGAACTCTCTCAGTCTGGTCCCCGCTGCAGCCTGCGGACCCTGCGGTCGTCAAGACGCGTTCAGGACGTCGCGTGATCCGGAGCGCTCCGGACCGAAGCCGGGACTTTCACTCCGGACCACCTCAAAGTAACGGGGTTCTCCCCTTTTATTTCTGTCTCACCAACAGGGTGTTTAGAAGTGCCTGGGCAGACGTAGAAATTTGTAGGCTTAGGTTAATGCTTTTATTCCACGACGAAGTTGGAATTATTTTGCTGAATATTTTCTTTGTATGTACATGCATTTTACATTTGATTTTGCTGTGTTGATTGTGGTTTATCTATAACCCCGCCGTGGGTCACTGTTTCAGTTCTTTTCATCTTCCTCCATGCTTTTCCCCCTTTTCTTTTGCTCCTCCTTATCAGAGAATTTGATCGCTTTGTTTGAATCTTAGTTCGCGGTTTCTCTTTGAACCAGAGCGTAAACCACTCCCTCTCGGAGCGAGGTACCACCTCACCTTAGCGTAAGCGCGGTGACATCATTAAGACCTCCCCTCACGCTTCACGCAAATTTGCAGAGCATACGTCATCATAGCGGCCATCTTGGGAGGGTGTCGGATGACTGGGCTGTAGCTTAGCTGATAGCTTTGTAAGGCATCAAAGCGTCCGGTAGGACTCCCACAGCTGCTCTGTCTGTCAATGCTATGTCAAATGCCGATGTTCTGAATGTGGTTTAAACAACCGTGAGCTGAACTAAGAGTTGCAACCGCTCATTTTAATCCATTTGTTTTTCTTTCCTTTCGTTTTGTTTGTTTTGTTTATTCTTTTATCTCCATATATATTTTGCGTGTTAGTTAGTAGTGAGTAAGATTTCCAAAGTCGTTGAATCAGAGAATTACTGTAACAGGGAATTGCTTTTGGTTCAATAAAACACCACTGCGGAATAGACATTGTTTTGTGTTCAATCCAATTCATAGTTGTATGGTTATTCAGAAATCAGAGCTAACCTCCTTTGGAGTTAACATCTGACATTAATACAGAGACAAAATCATTGGATGGTGATAGACGAATAAGGATTTAAACTCTAATTGCAGTTACATTGGGGTTCTCACAGCCTGCCGGATAAACCTCGTCGGTCACAAGTCCGACCAGATCATTTATCCCAGCATAAATGAGTTCATAACAGCAAATTAACTAATGCATTAGTGGTATAAATACTTACAAGCTTATAGCTAACATCACCACCATTTGAACTATATTTTGTTGTAGCGGAATTTTGAGTTGAATTATTTATTATTTAAATTATAATGCCAAATTATAATTAATAATAATAATAAGCATATTCAACCATCTTCTGGCATAACAACGTTAAAACAATACATTTCAATGTATTTCATTGGGATTTAATCTGAGATCGTTATAGCACTGAAAAATGAAGTGGTGAGCTGATGTTTTTACACATTTTCCCAAATAGCTCAAGTTCAGTCAGATTGGATGGAGAGCCTCTGTGAACCCCAGTTTTCAAGTCTTGTCACAAATTTCATTCCTAATGGGATGTATAGGTATGGACTTTTAGTGGGCCATTTTAACAGATTTGGATGCTTTGATTTGAAGCAGAGGTCTCAGACTCCAGCTCTCCCAGAGCTGCATCCGATATTCAGAAGCATCTTTGGTTCAGCGCACCTGAGACATAAGGCTAAATTATCATTTTATCATGTTGTCAAATTCCTGTGATTTGACAACAGATCTGGCTGTAATATTTGGGTTGTTGTCAGGATGGAAGGGGGACCCCTGGTCTCAAGTCTATAGTAGCCTTTATCAGGTTTTCTTTCAGGATTGCCCTATGTTTAGTTACACCAATTTCCCCATCAACCATGGCCTGCTCGCCTGTCCTTGCTAGAGAAAGGCACCATCACAGCATGACGCTACAGCCACCATATGTTTCACTGTGGGGATGATGTATTCAGGGTGATTTGCAGCATTAGTTTTCAACCACAAATAGCATTTTGCTTATAGGGCAAAAAGTAACATTTTGGTCTCATCTGGCCATAGCCCCTTCTTCGACATGCTTACTGTGTCCAATATATGGCTTGTGGCAAACTTCAGATGGGAGTTCTTATGGCTTTCTTTCAATGTTGGCTTTGTTTTTGCCACTCTTTCATAAAGAACAGATTTGTGGGTTGCCAATATCACTGCAGCTCCTACGGGGTTATCATGGGCCTCGTGGGTGTTTCTCTTAATAAGGCTGTGTCCTTGCATGCTTAGGTGGACAGCCATGTAATGATATTTGTGCAATACCAGTTCCATTTACCGATGATGGATTCAACAGTTCTCTAATGTGCTATAACAAACAACTGAAGCTTTCAAAAAAAAGCAGAATTTTTACTGAGATTAAATTACACAAGGGACTACAGAAGTTTTATTTTTGGTTATTGGACGAAAGGGGACTGAGTACAGATGCACACTATATTTTTCCGATTTTATTTGTAAAATATATAGAAAACCATTTAATAATTTTCTTCCACTTTGTAATTGTCCACTACTTTCTTTTGGTCTGTCACAGAAAATCACAATGACATATATTGCAGTTTGTGCCTGTAAAATGCAACCACAATGTTAAAAAATTAAAGGGGGTTTAATACTTTTGCAAGGCAATATAATAATTCACACTAAAAAAGTAGATTAAGGGTTAAGTAAATGTAGTCATAGTTTTGTTTCTGTGAGGGAAGAAACGATGAAACGATAAACAAACCACAAAAGAACAAGTCAAAGGTAAAAAAAAACAACAACAAAGCTCTCCAGATTCTTTAAATCAGCATTTCCTTTTGACTCCTTTTAGCTCAGAACCTGCTCATTCTACTATATGATTATAGCATTTAATTACATGCAAAAAACAAAACCGAAATTTAATCAGTGAGTAAAAACACCAGCAGACACAGAACAGCCAAGGTGTCACAAGATGGAGCACCCCTGTGCAGCAAAAACTGTTTGTATTTGCCACTGATGGGCTCAGATAGATTTAGGCCAACAGAGATAGACTGTTGTGTTTACATTCAGCTTCCTCTGGTCTCAGTTGTTTGACCCCTTTTGGGCCCGGTGTTATTTGTACAGAGGGACATTACATAATTATGTGATGTTTACAAAAGCAGACGCCAGAGCCCATCCAATCAAGCCTAAGCATTTATTTAGCGTTCACAAAGGAACGGCTGCCTCTCATTTCTTTCCATTTGTCCCTGTGTTAGATTGAGTAGAACCTTGACTATTGAACAAACTGTAGTTTCATGTTTGTCTATTATTGGAGCTCTGCTAGGCATAACATAACATAGCTAAAAGTAGGAGAAATTTGTTGTAGTTAATTCTGCAGAACAGGATGCTTAGCAAGGGAAGGTATTTGTAGCACAACTTGGCACAACTTTTATATGTCCTAGTCCTTTAAAGGTCATCTGTGGAAGCTTTATGATATGTAGTTTGACATTTGGTTGCCACAGTTTTGAAAAGAGCAACCATATACCCCTGTTTATTTTTATAAAAACTACTTTTTGTACTTCAACTCTGTAGCATGTAGGATGTCTCTCACTCTCTTTCTCTAATTTCAAACATATATACGCTGTTCTCAATGCCCACAACATTCCACAGCAAGTCTTGTATCCCCCCCCCCCCAAAAAAAAGTTATCTGTTTTATAATGCTGTCAGACAATTAGAGTAATCTTGGTGCGTGAGATACAAACATGTGCACTTATTGCATTTTTACCAGCTTTATTGCAGAGTAGCTGCTAAGAAACCTGGTGTGTATCTTCATGTATCTTGCAGCCTCAAAAGAAAAGTACTACCCAGAATGAAGAAATTTAGAGTTTTCTTTTTTCCAAACATACACAGTATATTAGCCTCTACGGTAAAGCAGAAGAACTTTCTAATACTCCGACATAGATCATATTTTTGTAATCTATTATATGAGTGGAAATACTTAATGAAAGTCAAATAATCATGTTACAACCACAAATCTTCATGTGTTTTATTTGGATTTTTCGGTTATAGATCAACACAAGGCAGTGTAGTATTGCAAGGCAAAAGGGACATGAAACATTGCCTTTAAATCTTTTTACAAAGAAAAAGTATGGCACAAACTCAAAATTCTGACACATTCTTAATCCCCTAAATAAAATCCTGTGCAACCAGTCAGCTTCAGAAATCTCCTTACAAAAAAGAGCCCATCTGTGTTTAATTTAATGTCAGATTAAAAGCTGTTGTTCTTTGACGTCATTTAAAGAGAAGATGTATAAACAAACAGTAGGAAGACCAGGGAACACGTCAGACAGGTAGGGGATAAGGTTTATTTTAGGATCAGGTTATAATGCCTTAGAGAGTGCTGTTCAATTCATCCCATGAAAATGTGAAGAGTACAACCACAAACTTACTGAAACCTCGCCGTCCACCTCAACAGACAGTCCATGTGTGCAAATAGGTTTTCTCCTACTTATGTTTTCCACCAAAAGACAAAATAAAATGAATAAAAACAATGTGCTCAAGTCTGTAATGGGGATACTACATGTACTGCGGCGCCCCTCCACCACCCCCCACTCCATGTGTCCTGACAACAGAATTGATATTCGTGTCACTCTCTGTTTAAATCCTGCGTCCTCACTTTCTTCACTGCAGGACACCATCATGCTGTGGTTTCAACCGACGGGCTGTTTTCCCCTCAGTACACTGCCCCTCACTGACAAGTATTCGGCTGTCGCTGTATCCGTGTCCTGTTTCTGAGCTGCATAGCAGTAAATAATGTTGTGATAAGGCCTTTGTTTTGGAGTGGACAAGAGACCTGTTGTAACTCTGGCCGAGCTGCAGAAATTCACATCTCATGTGGGACAACCTGGCGGTTGAAGAAATGTTAGTTATGCACTCCACAAGTCTGACTTTCATGGAAAAGTGTTGGAAAAAAAAGATCCATGTAGACGATACAACGGACATGTAAAAGAATCTACTGAGTCCAAAATTAAACTTTTTGATTTACAGATGTGGTTGGGAAATTTTAAAGTTACTCCTTTGTTTGATATTCTGTATGAATTCAAGTAGTGTTTGCTCATCCTCTGCTTTCATGCAAGGTCAGATTTATGATAGAGGCTTGTTTCAGGGTACCTTGTTAAAGCCTGGAAGGCTTTCTGTAAAAGTCATAATCTGCCAGGTACGGATGAGATGAAGTTCTGCCTAAAGTTCATAGGATCAGGTTAAATCTCTAGTGTCAGCCTCGTGGAGGAGTTTCAAAAGCACATTGGTGAGAGCCAAAATGAAGATTTCCTTGCTTTCCTTGTTTTATTGCTGTTGTGTGAAGAACACCAATATAAACAAGGGAGTTTCTGTTGTGGTTAGAGCAGAACAAACGCAGAGGCAGAGCTTGCAGTGAGGGCTTTTGACACCGTACTGTTCTCATCCTTGCAAGAATTAATAAAGTTGAGCAAAAATCACCCATCTCCTTACTTAAGAGCTGAGCTTTTTTAATGCAATTAACACATTCAAATAAAACAAAATTAGAACATGAGTACCAATGAGGCTCATTTGTCAGAATAAAATTATCTTTTAAAATACACTAACTTTAAGTAGGAATTAACCATACTTTTCATGGAGCCCACATTTCTGTATTAAAATGTTTTTTGTTGGTTTGATGTAATTTTCTAATCCTAATTCCCATGTTTTCATTTTCTGTATGTGGAAAGTCCCCTGAATAAACGGAAAGAAAGGCTTTTAAACTGTCAGTCTGTATGCAATTAATCTACATACCATGTTTCATTTAGGGAATGGAGTTCCTGAAATAAATGAACTTTTAAATAATATATGAGTTTATTGAATGGGTCTGTACATGTGAAACCCCATATTTGGTAGGAAGCGAACGCTTCACATCAACCTGAAATTCTAATCCCTACAAGACAAATGGAGATAGCAGCACCATTAAGTGAAAAAGTGCTTTTCATTTGGAAACCAGTTATCATTTTCCTTTCATATCACAAATATGCATGCTATTTGTTGGTCTAACATATAAAATCCCAATTAAATGTATCAATGTACGTGGTTGTAGCATGACAAAATGTAACAATATTCAAGGGATATGATTACTTTTTCATTGCAAAGTACATAAAAATGGTCTAACTACATTGATACCTTCTGTTTTTTTTAAATGGCATGCAGCGGTTGAGGCCATCTTCAGCTTTAACCTTTGAGAAGTAGCAGCTCATATCATTAAGCTTTCCACAGAGAGGCCAGGATTAATAAAGTCACTGACTGGTTTCACAAATAAACACTGCTTTGAGTCCATGTTTAAGAAAACACAGTTTTAAGTGGGAGTTTTTAGTTATCTTTAGATGGTATTTCAATAGGCTGTCCTCACTCTTCTTCTTGTTTAACTCCCCTCTCTACTCTCACCTCCTCCTCGATTTTTCTCTTGTATGTTCATGATGGATGTGCTGCTCTATCATATGAGTAATGCTAATGCGGGCCTGTCAGCATGCACTGGCTTGAGCCCTTGCAAATTGAATTTGTCAAGGGCCCTTTTTCTGCTAGGTCTTTTGTGTTCACTCTCTCACCTTTTTCATCATCCATGTCAAAGGCTGTGCACCTAAACCAGCTAGATTTTATATCATTCAGACAATCTGATTATTTTCTAATGGCAAAATCTATTTGTGTACATTCCTATACAACAATGAGCATCCAGCCGGTTTGGTGCCTCCTTCTGATCTTTTTGTCTTACAGCCTTTCTATTTGTTCATTGTATCTATGTACAATAATGTGCTGCACATACTCCCACAGAGTGGCAATTTCAAAAATGGCCTCTCATTTCTTCTCCTTTTTCCGCGACTAGGTATGTGTGGGACTTCCATGCTAAATGATTTGCTGTTTATCGGGAGATGCAAGATGGACAGGGAAAGTTGTACTTCACTTTCACTTTTTTCTACGCTCTTTGTCTTGCCTCTTTCTACTTTTCACTCTCTCCCTTTCACTGTCCTAGATTGACATTTAGTAAACAAACCTTTTAATTTTGAGACAGCGGCTTCTCAGTTGTGTGTACACATGCACGGGACAAGGGTGCACTTATCTACCTGCGTTGGCTAGCATGCGGAGTGGGATTACGCATACATCTTGTGTATCATCCCCATCAATCTGTTGCTGTGATGAAAGCTGGGTGTCATGAGCCTGTAGATGCTGGCCGACTGTTGTTTATATGCCGTGCCTAGCAAAAGGATTCATACACCTTGAACATTTTCACATTTTGTTATTGTACAACCACAATTTCCAATGTGTATTATTGGGATTGTGGTGACAGACCACCACATATTAGTGCTTAATATAAAGTCAAATGAAAAGGAGTATAGATTTCAACCTTTGTTTCTACAAACAAATCAAAAACGTTTGCCATACATTCTATTAAGCCCATATTGCTATGAAACTACTCAATAAAATCCAGTGTTCCAAGTGTCACACCTTTTTCTTTCAATACTATTGTAAGCCTGATGGATGGGGTTTCACAACTGGCTCGGATGCTAGTGTACAAGACACTTGAGGTCAAAGGCAGTGTTAGTATCATAACTACTGACAAGAAAAGCAAGTTATAACTGACATCGCCATCACAAAATCTAACAATAATATTGCCACTTCATGATTTCCTAATATTGTACAGCCATAGTGGCGGTAGCCTCCTGCTGTTTATGGGATGACAGATTGTTTTAAATACAGGACCATCCTAAAAGAGTTGGAGGCTGCACAAGTCTTCAGACTGGAGCAGAGGTTTACCATCTAACAAGACAAGGACCCTAAGCATACAGCCAGAGCTACCATGGAATGGCTTATGTTAAAGCAGCACTGTGTAACTTTTATCCACTGGGGTGCACTAGACATGTAACTTTCAGGTTTATTGCTAGTGAAGGCCATTAAACGGTCTCTCTCCATTTTAGAATCTGATAGCAGACCACTTTGGACCAGCAGATTGAGAAGTCATTGAGTTACTTGTAAAGATTAGGCCATATTCACCCCTCTAGATTATCCTTAGAATCTCCCATTGAAACGGAGAGGGAGAGGACGAAGCAGAGCAAGGGGGAGAGGGAGGGGGAGCTCCAGGAGCCGTGGAAGACTGGGCCGGTCACATGACCCTTTCAGAGGTGTATATTGACCTGAAAATCATTTAATATATCTCAACTGAAGCTAATACTTGGGTCAAAACTTACCTGGTGCTGCTCTAAAGTTTGTTTAGATAGATAGATTTTAGATAGATAGATTTTATTACAGACTCAATGTCCAAATTACATAAAAGAGAAAACAAAAACGATAAAAGAATAAAAAGTACAATAAAAAACAACTCCTAAGCCATTCAGAAGGCAATCATACCAATGTCTCCAGAGTACAGATGAGTATGTTACTGCACTATATTTAACATTAGTCAACAGTAGGGATAGTTGTTTGTTGTTTAGAATGGCGTGAACAAACTACTGACCTACATCCATCCAAGAATATTTGGCAAGATTTTAAGTTTTATCTTTGCAGATGTTCTCCACCCACTCTTTCTGAGCTTGATTTTTTTTTTCTTTTTACAAACCATGGATTATTTCTGTTCCTGATGTACAAAGATGGCATACACACCAGGGGGAGTGTTGGCCTAGTGGTTAGAGCAGCACGCTTGCACTCAGAGAAGGATGCAAGTACCCGGTTCGATCCCCAGCGCCTGCACTCTGGGTCCCTGAGCAAGACCCTTAACCCCTGATTGCTCCCCGGGCGCCGCACATGGCAGCCCACTGCTCCCCAAGGGTGATGGGTTAAAAGCAGAGAACAAATTTCGTTGTAATGTATGTTTCAATGTATGTTTCAATGACAATAAAGATGATATTACTATTATTACTATTACTATTTATTACTTACATACTCTTAAAGAGTTGGAGCTGTAACTGAATAAAAATGTAGTTGTACAAAGGATAAATTTAGGAGGGCTGAATACAAATCCACATCACACTTTTAGTAAAAAATGTCTGAAACTATTTTAGTTTTCTTTCACATCACCGTTATGCATTACTTTGTGTTGGTCTGTCACATGATATCCAAAAATTGCTTTGAGATTTGGAGTTTTCCCATTATGTGACACTATATGGAAAAGTTAAAGAGGTATAAATACTTTTGCAAGGAACTGTACATGGGGTACACCAGGGGAACGCTCTAGGGATTCAGTGATCCCAAGCTCACTTTTATTACAATAGTCAACCAGTGAAAAAATAAAATTTAACAGCCTTTTGTATCTTTATGGTTCATCTGCACACACTCTGGGTATCTTTTTTCTAGGTATCACAGTATCTCCTTATCACCTTCTCTCAGTCAAGCTGTCTGTTTTTATTTGTCTCTGCTGTATCAATTACAGCACCTTTCTCCAAAGCTTATGCCAATTCCCTCTGCCAATCTTCTCCCCCTTACGTCTGTCTCATCTCCTCCTTCACATTCACTTTAAACCCATCTACACAGTCTCTCCAGCCATTTGTTTATCTTGAAGTTCTCTCAGAATGTCTCTTCTTCAAAACTGCTTCTGCTCCTTCTTCTGCTTGCGTCTCTTTTTCTGCTTCTTCTGCTTCTTTTTCCTGTCGCTGTATAACCATTTTCCATTATTGGGGCCCGTTAAGGTTTCAGCTGATCCTAGAAAAATGATGGAGATGCTTTGACACTATTGCAGGACAAATTAGGTGGCAGCCTTGATGAAAGAGAGTAAATATGGGATGAAATAATGGGAGCAAGGGAATTATAATCTGGGAAAAAAGAAATTCTCCAAATTGTCAAGACTCACTACTGAGATTTGTGCGATGCCATGAGCGTGGTACAAAACGTAAACACATTTTCAGACAGATGATGGATTGTATGATGAAGAAAAGGACAGTATGACATTGGGAATTACAGTCACCGTGGTATTCATAGTTGTGCCATTTCCCAGCCTTTTTATAGAGTCAGTATAGGTTATACCTAATTTCACACCCTCTAAGAAAATAAAAAGGTGTTGTTTTTTTTAGGAAGGTAAGGAAGAAACATTTAGCTTGAGACGAGACGATGCATGATACATAATACTGGACTGAAGTGATTTAGCTATATTTTGAAGAAACCAAGAATCTCCTTTTTTATTCTATAAATCTAGTAGGTTTTGCATTTAAAAGACTATCTAATCTATGGTGGTCTTTATGCCAAAAACAGATATTTTTGTGCATTTTTACAAATGGAACCGATTTTTCACAGGCATTAAGATAAAGATTCTCGGTAAAGGTTAGTACAGTATTTTAAACTACAGATGATCAATTGCTACCCAGACTCATAAGAAAACTGTAAACTAGCTTTTTACTTTAAAGAGCACAGGAAGCTGAAAAATCTATGCTAAATATATCACCATTTGCAGCTAATGGTAAACCAGTTGCGATATCCTCACAGCGTTCACAAACAATTTGTATCTTATCTTGCAGTTTGTCCTTTTCTTTTTCCATTGGCTGCTCAAAATGCCACAAGCAGTTTAAAAGTGGTGGCAGCTTTTCCAGTGATAATCTATATGAGTGCTGTCAATCAATCCGATGACAACTTTCTTCTCAAGGACATCTCAACAACTATTTCCATTTTTACCTCCGATTAATATTTGGGGACAGCTGAATAGCATTTTGTGAGTTGGGACTTCATTTTAACCATAAATATTGAAAATCACAATATATCGTGGGCTAATATCTTGTTACACCCCTAAGTGTATGTGGAGTCATCACAACTAATGCATGATCAATTAATTCATTTTAACAGATATAAAAGTTAATTTAGTTTAGAGATTGATGATTTTAAGTTTTTGTCTTATTTACTTAAATTGATTTTATTGTGGCCTTTTTGGATCTCAAATAAGATTACTTTGATTATCACTCTTTCTTAGTCAGCTCTCATTTCCCAGAGGTACCAGTACAAACCTGTACCTTCTTCTTATCCAGTCACAAGTTCATGGAGCTCCCTGTAATTTCTAACCACAACTCAAGAAAAATGGAAAACAATTATGTTTTCCAAAAGACTTCCAATATATCAAATAGGAGCAATGTGCTTTTACTTCATCTAGTTGGTCTTTAAAGCCATGAAAACCAAGGTAAAGTCCACATGCTGTGATTTTGTTGTCACAAAAGCGTGATGGGGAGGAGAGGCAAGGAGACTGGCTTATAATGGTTCATTCACAAATTGTTATCTACCAGACTAAGACCTGGGGCCCTTGATCTTGTTCCTGTCAAATAATAGCAGCCTAAAATTGAAACATAATAGGGATTATTACAACTGCACATTACAGTTGCAGATCTGCAGGTTTCAATTCCACCCTTCAAGCTTTCAAAAATACAATTTCCTATTTATTTCTGTGATGAAAGATTTCACCAACTTTCATTGCAGAATTATTCATGTTTCAGTGCTATTGTAGTCTGTCCATTTCTCATTAACATCAAGAGACACCACAAAGTAATTAAAACTGTCTTTGCATTTGGTGTCAAGGTATTTTGGGGTGTCAACTTTCCAGTAAATCGTAGCTGATTGATGTTTTACTGTAAAAGCCTCCAGTTATAGCAGTATGTCTGCAAATTACAAACTGAATTTAAATTGTTTTAATTATGTACATTTTCAAATTAATGCTTGTGCAAACCTGAAAGTACAAATATAAATGGATTGGACAGAGTTAGAAGGCAGAAAAGAGATGAATAAGCTGACAGGGTTGTTGAATGACATCCTTCAAACAGGTGGAAATGCATTTTCAAGAATGAAACTTAATGCCTCTTAGCCAAATGCTGTGTTACATCAAAATTTAATAAGTTCGTCCTATGAATATTTTTGGTGATCTTGCCAGCACAGGAATTAAATGTTCCCAGGAACAACTTTGCAGCCAGGCTGTGAAATTTAAATATGACCATAATCCAGTTAAATTTTTTTAAACCTCAACTGGAAGTTTTAACAACAAAAACAAACCAAATATGTGTACATGTGCTTTATGCCAAATAGCACCAAAGGCTGCAGTATCAATCCACAACAGCTCATGCATACCTTAGTTGTTTTAAACTCCTGCTATTAGGCCTCTCTGAGGTTTGCATAGATGTACATTTGTGGAAACGCGTTCGGACAAGCTCTGTTGAGGTTCAAAACTTTAAAGGGGGTGATCCCTCTGTGCTAGGGCTGTCTGCTCTACATCTGCACTCTGTCTAGTCATATGTAGCTGTAAATCAAGATTTGTGTGGTTGTGCAAAAGTGAAAGAGCTTTGGAAAAAGCTCTATCAAAATGACACTTAAATGGTTGTAGATCCATGAGCGGTTTGGAGAGAGTGAAGTGGAAGTCCCTAAGCTCATGGCTGGTGCTCATACATCTGTTTTAATTTTGCTGCTTGGTGTCAGTCCTGCCTGACTAACATGTGATCAATATAGGCAGACATCCATGTAATTTTGATAGATTGGATTTCTTTGAGCATGAAGCTGGTGACGTGGGGCAGGGGAATTGTGACATGTTTAGTGGGATGTCAGGTCTTTTCTCATTAGATGGCGACTTCTGTGTTCAGAATGGCATTCAGTAGATTCGGTAGACTAAAGTGTAGTAGATAAAGTGTCAAAGAAATTATATTAAATCGCACTCCAAGCGTTTATAAAACAGCCATCCCAATCTATCTGAGTTAGATGATTAATTAAATGATCCATCCATGACTTTATATAATATTAGATTTAATAAAAGGTGTTATTTGGAGAAAAATAATTTCATAGAAAAAAATCCCTTAACTCAATATCAATAAACACCTCTTAAGAACAGTTGTTTCAATCAGTCCTGGATCTTTTGCATTGATGTGGCTTTGCCCGCAATTCCTTCCAGATCTCAATTTTATGACCGGGTTAAGCAGAGTATTTGGCACATGTGTCCCACTAAAGGTCCAACCACAGTGCTTTGATAAGATCCTAACGTGGCCACTGCAGAGAATGAATCCTCCTTTTTAGAGCTGTTCCTTGGCTGCCTTTTACAATATTGCTTCAGGTCATTTTGTTCTTCATTTTTCTTTTTTTTTTTTCTGGCAAAGCTTAGATTTGACTACTTTTCGGACGGGCCCTAGTATACGTAGTTTCTTCAATAATGTTAAAACATCTTTGTACAGATGGAGAAAAAAAAGATCTGGAGCCCCGAAACATTAAATTGGTTCAGCATTTTAAGCAACAGCCCACATTTTTCAGGTTTCTTTTTATTTTTTGTTTTGCTTTGATCTAATCTCGGTTTTTGACCTCATGCACGACCACGGAATGACTGAAAACATTAGTCCAATGCACAAAATCTCTGAAGGCTATTTACAGTATATTTACTGTTAGTTATACTTAATGTGTGTATGTGGGTGGGGTTGGGGAGGTGACCAAACGTTTTTACCAAAAAAAAGAAATGGATTTTTAAAGGAGAAGTCCGGTCAAAATCAGAATTCAAACTGCTGAAAGTACTTTAAATATAAAACTACTACATACTGTGCAATAAATTATACGTTTTTTTAATTAAGAATCATTTTCATTTAATCATGTTTATGTGGAGGAACCCATCTTGGTCAAGAATAGTACTGTCACCTCCCATTTTGTGACGTCACTCAACGGACCCGCTGTTTAGCAACGACGCACTATTTTCCAAGATGCTGACGACTGGTGCTCTGTACAAAGCAGAGAGTGATGAAGTACTTAGTGACAGTGATGGGAGTTCCGTGGAGCTATCATCATCTGATAGCGATATGGATTTTTTAGAAGAGTTTCTTGACAGAAGCGGACTTATTTCCAGTGCAAACTCAGTCGGGCCCCCCAAGACATATATATACGCGCGCGTGCGTGCGTGTGTGTGTGCGTGCGAGCGCGCTCGGTCCGCTGCAGCACGGCTTTACCGGCGCTGCAGCGGAGGAGAGATCACGCTGAAGTGACTTGAGTTATCCCAAACTTACCTAGTCTGCTAACTCCCACCAAAAACCAAAGATCGGGAGTGGAAGAAGTAGAGTGGAATTCCCTCACACCTGAGCTTAAAGATCTAAGATGTCAGACTTGAATAAGACTTACACTCTAAAGACTTGAGACCCACGAACAGTAGTCATCTCTTGTAATCAGACATGGTAGTCAGTCACTAGATGTAGATCAACTGAGTAAGTGATTCTTAGATGCTGTATATGTATAGAAATGAATGAGTTGTTATACACAGTAATGCTCACTTTAATGTTTCTTCACTGGAGCTTCCAAGCTGGTCTATTTTCTTTTAACACTACCATTGAGCAATCATTTACAAGATGAAAGCTTCTAAATGCAGTTGTGACAGAGATCTGCATATTATTCTCTTAACGAAGGTTTGCATTATTCGTCTATCATGTTGAGAGCCTGTCAGTTTGGAATGAAGAATTAACGATTGCTGCTATGGCTTTAGCTTATACATAAAACTTTTTTTTTACAGAGGGCTCCATCAAATCCACTTGGAAAATGCTTACAGAAATATTGATTTCTGTTCTCTAGTGGCATCTAACATAGAAACATTTTGAATAGCCTACAGTCATCATTTAGATGACTGACTAATGTCATGTAGTCTAGGTGAGAGGAAATATTGGTATTAATAACTTTCTCCAGATCTTGAGGCATTAATTAACCCTATCAATCATCTGCATGCCAACAGCCCAGAAAATAAGACCCAAGTTGAATATATCAGTGACTGAAGCTTTGTCAAATTTAACACAAATGTGCTATTACTCTGAATTCATACACTTCAATATAAAGCTGATGAGATTTGGAAGCAGCCTGAGGGGAGAGGTATTTGACAGTTTTTTTCTGTCGCAGTACACCTTCAGGGGGCCATCTTTTTTTCTGTGATAAAGCAGGAAAAACAGGGACCATCTTTCAATGCAAGCAAACAATACTGAATAACTCAGGCAAAGCGTTTGCCAATCAACACTCAGCAGCGCCTGTAAAAACATGCAGATTATTTCTTCTGTTTGAGTGGACTCCAGCAGGCATTTTTGATGCCGTGTTGGCACAGTGCGCATTAATCCAGTCCATAATAAGGGAGGTACATTTGTTCAATTTATGAAAATCAAATTTCTGTATGTCAGTCACAAGCACCCTTAGCTTTGTGCTAAATTCCCAACCTTGCATAAGAGGAAAGCAGGTGACCTGTCACCAGATGGATTCTTTGTGGACTGGTTTAGAGAATTTTAACAGAACCAATTAACTGATCAATAAAATATTTGATGTTTAAGTGATTTAATTAAAGTTCCTCAACTATTAGAGGGCAGATCTGGTATCCTGTGAGTTTAGATGGAATTTTTGTTTTTGTCTACAGGTTTGTTTAAAATGAGCCACATTGACCTTAATATCATGTTGTAATAAAAACTTTAGAATCTCAGCAGTTTGTAAAGCCAAACATAATTTTGAAAGCAGTTAAGCCCAATTTAGATATAATAAATATCTACAATTGAGAAATCCTGTTATTTTGTTGGTACTTAGGCAACGAAAGTACCAAAAAAAATATCTCCAAACCATTACACCACCATCTCCAACTAGAACCGATGATACAAGGCAGGGTGGGTCTATGCTTTCATGTTGCTTATGCCAAATTATGACCCCAATCTCTTTGCATCGCAGCTGAAATCGAAGCTCGTTGGAACAGGCATCATCTTTTCCAATCTGGCCTTTTGTCAGTTTAGGTAAGCCTGTACTTATTGTAGTCTCCTTTTCCAATTGTTAGCCAACAGGTATCGCATCTAATCTTTTGCTGCTACAGCCCATCTGATTAAAGGTTTGACACATTATGCGTTCAGAGATAACTTGGTTGTCCATATACCTTGAGCGGGAGTGGGAGGTTGAAAAGTGTGAAGCTTGGATGATGCATCTGCGAAGCTGCCATGTATGGTTTCACCTCTGCACCCCACTAAGAGGATGCTGGGTTTGGCTGAAAACACTTGCTGTTCCCTTCTCTGACACTCAGAACCTCCCTGTGGGAGTCTGCGGTGTGTCAGCAATGTTAATTACTACACCTCATCTCCTCAAAGATTAATGAAGCCTCTGTTCTCACTGTATTTATCATCTTATCTAGTCATTTGTGTTATGCTGGGCATATAGTGCACATGTGCAAGTGCAAATGTATATGAAAGTGTGCTACCCTGCGTCATCCTTATCCTGTGTCTGTAACGGTGCATCCTTATGAGTCCCATTTAAGACTGTTTTTACTCCTTAAAATGAAGTAAAAAGCTTTGAAAATGCAGCATGCCGTTAAACTCATTCATTTTCTTAATTGCCTGCCGTGCCTAAAGCTCCTGTTTGCCTTTGTGTGTAAGCCCTTCCTGGTGAGGCTTTGTTTTGGCTTTTGTTAGCATAATTTCATGTTTTATTATTAATCTTACTGTTTGATACAAGCTTAAAGTGTGTTTTAAGGTATGAAACTTGTATTTTCGTCAATGCTCATGTTGTACAATGTTGGAAATACTTGACATGTTGAGTTGCTGCAGAAATAATATGTTATGGTCATGTTGTGGCCTAAAATTTCATGGGGGAGGCTGCTCACTACACTATTATCCAGCACACTGTCCTAGACCCCATACATAAGGAATACAAGCCAATGGGACATTGCTATAGAAGATGGCTGGAAGTTAAGTGTAAGGGAAAACCTTTGTTATAAAAAGGAGCACAAGGATCATGTGTAACCATAGCCTTTTTTCAAGCAAAGTCCAGAAGCCTAGAGGAGTCATTTGTGCAGAAAGAGTCTCAGATATTGAGTACATATCCTTTACATTAAATTGACATTCCTTTTACAAGGCTGACATTTATGTATTGAAACGATTTTAGTTTCAATACTTTTTACTTGTTTTTATTTGTACTATTTTTTTTATCTGAGAAACTGGATTTGGTGTATTCATTAGCTGTAAGCCATGACTGTCAAATTTAATACACAAACTATATTAAAATATTTTGAGATACACTCGTATATAATATTATTAAAAAATCACTCTCTCCCATAAGCCAAACCTCTATAGGTACATCTCAGTAAATTGTAAGATAAGTTCAAATGAAGTTTGTCAGATTAAATATATCTTTGGAAGACAACAACCTTTAAGCAGGTCTTGAAGATGACATTTCTGTATTAAAAATTACTTTTTTTTTACATTGGGTTAATGTAATTTCATAATCTTTAATATTGTTTTTGTTAGCTGTAAGCAGAAACCTTGTCATAATTAAAGGTATAGTTTTTTATTTTTCCATAAATGTAAGAAATGCCCATGTCACTTTTTGAATAACTGCACATGATCAAGACCATCCTACCTGCTCGCATGAAGGAATCTCCCTAATCCACATGTTGGACGGGTTGTTTCTTGCGACCCTTTCAATTTTCAAAGCATACGGTGAGAGCAGCCATTTTCAAAGAGGGGTGAAGCTAACTGGATACATAAACACTAGAAGTGTGCATATGTCGCAAGCAAAAACTTGCAAGGCGCGAGTGCGCACATTGGAGCTAGGTGAGCATTTCACAATGATTGGCATCTGGGACAACCATTAGATATGATGATCCCCCAGAACTCGAAGCCGAAAGAAGATCGTCCACTATACCTGTAATAGAAATAAAGGCTTCAAAACATCAATCTGTCAATAATGAATCTATTTATTATAATCACTGATTGAGATACTGAAAAAAATTACTTTTCAAAAATATTCTAATTTATTGAGATTCACCTGTAATCTGATGGTTGAAGGACCCTCCCTAAACCTGTTATTGTTCGTGTCAGTTTGGTTCACATGTTAAGTGTCCTTCGTTTGGCTGCCTGGTTATGTCAATCTGGATGTAGAAAGTGAGAGTAAATGTTATCCCATGGATGGCAGTGTATTTAAATCACAGTGCAAATGTGGATTTCTGTAAAAAAAAATAAGCCTTGATTATCATGCATAACAGCAATTTTATCCTTGAATTTCCCCTTTCTTTTCAAATCAGCAAGTGTTCATTTTCCTGAATGACATCCCAAATATAAACAAAATGTGAAAATAGCTGGGCAAGATGCTGCCAGCCAAATCACAGTTATTAATATCAATTTATTCCTAAGCTCTTGTCTTTCAAACTGTTCCTGCATAATCAAGCTGTCATCAGGCAGGAATATTGAGAAATGGAGGACTGGGGTAGAGGTTTGGAAAGTGCAGGGAAACAGTGAGATAAATGCTGTTTAGAAGGCCTGGGAAAATGCATTTTTCTTCAAATTGGAACACAGCACTGGAGTTTAGAGTGTCTGCTGAGTTTGATTGTTCTTGTCAGGTGGAAAGTACTAATTATTATGAGTTGAGTGTAATTTTACTGTATATTCACAATGATAACAAATAAATAGTTGTGGGGATAAAACGATGTCACTGAAATTTTAATATTAAAATATGGAAAATTTAGTTGAGTAACATTAAAGTGTCAATGCTTTCAAAGATCACAGTTGCGCATTGTGCTTTTTAATAATCCTTATTATCGCTGATTATCTAAAGCACTAACTGAGAAGGATCAGTGTGTTAATTGATTGAAGAGTCATTAATTTACATGATAATGTGCTGGGGGAAAAATAATCGCATGTGACAGATGACGGATGATGATGGGCAACTTAATTGCGGAGTAATTAATGGAAGCAGCAACATTTTGCTGGGTGCTTTAGTCAGATTTGTATCTGCTTTTTCATGAATACACTAAATAATGTTTTAGAGTTGTTATTTGAGCAGTGCACTGGTTTTAAAGTGTTTTGTAGGCTCTGTACAGCTCTTGATAACAATCATGGCTTCACTGTTAGTACTTTCATAGTAATTTAGGGTTTGTTTTCTAGTATTTCACTGTTGCATCATACAACACATTTTATAATATTTGAAGATTGTATTTTGAGATTACACTCAAAATAGGATTCAATTGACATGTTCCATAAAGTGATGTGATTTGAGATCCTATCTATTTGAATATTCTTTTACCAATCCAATTAACAAGGCAGTATCGAACAACACAACATAATTTTAGTACTGTTGAAAACAAGAGCTATGATGTAAGAAGCTTAATAAGCTCATCCCAATCAGAGTCTCCAAAGCCTGCAAAAAAATAACAGAAGACACAAAAGGAAACTCAAAAGACAGGTTCATTTGATTTACTGTGATTGAAAGTCATCCTTTTTGAAGGTGTGGAATAGCAGCAAAGATATGCACAGTTATATTTGAGAGTGATTGAGAGTAAATCGAGGGGATAGTAGTTTATAGTGTACTGATGGATGGATGCAAAAGGCATTCTTATCTAAAATACCACTCGAGCTGTAGAACAGGATGCCCCTAAACAATGTGCCTCCCTGATATCCCTATAGACGACATTCAGTTTGCTTTCATAAAAGCAAAAGGTCTGTTGTACAGCAAGATGAGTTCAACTAAAACAATACAGTCTCACGCAGCGGCAGCACTTCTTAGACTAAACTTCTCATTTTGGTAATCAAGAGTTCCTGAGTTAGAGCCCAGCTCCTGCCTCATAATACATAATATTTCTGCAATAACTTTTATGCAACTCTTAATCATTGAAGTACTCCTCAAACCTGCCATTTGTCATGTTAAGTGGGTTTGCAGCATGCTGGTTTTGGACATGGGCCATGTGTGCCCAGGTCAGCGTTAGAAAAGCAGGTCACAAGAGCACATAAAAAAAAAAAAGTATATTATCTATCAGTTGAGCAATAATGTTTTCTTATGTTCTGTTATTTTATACATGTGCCGTCAATGGGGAGTTGGCACTTCATATAAATATCATTCACCCTATCTTGCTGCCAAGAACAGGGAGAATAGCAGGATTGAATTGCAGTTATCCCACCTCCAAAATAAACTTTAATTGGTTAACCTATAAACAATTCCGTTGATATTATCTAACTACATAAATACAAGAGAAAATGCATGTTCTTTCCAAAACCTTACAAAGAAGAGTGCATTGTAATAAACACAAACTGAGAAAAGCAGGGGGAAAAAGTTTCTCATTTAGAGATGCTTATTTAATTAACGACATAAACTAGTCATGTATACTTGCATGTATTTCTTATGAAATGTTGAGGAAACAATATAGCTAAAGTCCAATAAGATATCTGAGCAAGTAAATAGCATGCAACAAATATAAACATATGAATTTATGAAAAATAAAATCCAATTAAACTTCAAAAATGTATCTGAATCATGCGTACGTCAGAATCTTAATTAAATCAGTTTTCCATAGGTTATTTACAAACCCCACCATAAATCTTCAACTATTCTTTTTTAAAGATATATTTTAATTACTGTTTTTTTACTATAGTTTTATTAATATATTGGTTTGAATCACAATAAACAGTATGATTAATTGCACAACTGCACTGAAGAAAACCTTTTCAGTTGGTGTAAATAAGAGATGAACACATCTCAAGTTCAAAGCATCAGTAAGTCTCAAAGGACATATACATAACGTCTCGATTGAGTCAGTAGTGACTGTCAAGGAACCAGGGTAGCTCTGGCATCCTCCAATGAAACAGGAGTTTCATTAATAGTTTTTATGGTTCACCACTAACTTTACTCGGATCCACTTAAAAAAGGGAATATTTATCTATGCAATACTTCAAAAGCATATGTTTCTATCATCGAACAATAGGCTTTAAAGGAAAATATGAATATTTCCCCCTATTTTCTTCAAGGTTCTATTGTACACATAATAAGTCTGTACTCATAAGGCGACTGCATGATAGTGAGGCCAAAAATGAGTAGGCATGTGAGTTAACAGAAGACAATAGAAGACACTGCATCTTCTTATTACAAATGGTTGTAATACATTATACCATTAGCTAGTACACTGAGTTTTGAAAATTCAACCTAAGGGCAGATAAAACTAAAACAGTGCTTTAGACTGAAACTGATTCAACAAATTGCTGCAGAACTGTATAATAACAGGAGATTAATGGGGTTTAATGACATTAACCATGCTAAAAAAAATGTATTTGGAATTGAAAATAAAATCATTCCTTTTTGTATTGTGTACAACATAAGCAATTACTAAATGAAAAACACATTAGTTTGCAAACAAAAATCTTTGTAAAACATCTACATTAAGAGAGCAGGATAAATTTGGTAAATTTTTATATTACCTTGATAAGGAGCACTCAGTGGAACGGAACAACAGAGCCATTACTGTCTTGTATTCAGGGCAAGACAAAATTGATTATGCAATACTTAAGATGTCCTGAGAAGCAGAATGGGCTTTTGGAGTTGTTGCACTAAATATGAAGGACAAAGCAACTGATTTGGACCACTTGTTCTTATTCCTGCTCCCCTTGCTCATCACCCAGTGCTTCAGAGTTTAAATCTGACAAATATTGAAGATATTAACTTTGAGATGATGGTCAGTAATAACCCCCTTGTGGGTTAAATATGTCTGGTATTGCCATCTTAAACTAATAAAAAAATGAATTAGACAAATATATGAAGTCCATATTTAGCTATTTAAACTCATATAAAGCTTGGCAGTTTAATTTTTGGCAAGAGGGGAGATGTTCTTCCCGAGGCTGAATACCGTCACTTAACCTTTTACGGCACTGCAAATTTAGTGTAAGGGTACTTAGAAAAACAGTCTTGGGATCATGGATTTCTTCTTTTTTTTTCAATATTGTGCCATCGTCCATGATGGCTCAAATATTCTTAGGGAAACACGCAGCCATTTCTAACTAACCTTGGGCCAAGAAGATGCTGAGGAAGGAGAGACAGCAGCAAATAGGAGTATTAATCACAAGACAACCTCACCAACACTTCCCAATCCCATCAACTCCCTGACTAGCACACACACACAAACACACAGTATGTACGATGAATCTGCAGCCTCATACATGGACCTCCCTGCTAGACAGAACCAATCATTCTCCAGGAGGCAATGAGATCCCTGATGACCAGTATCAATAGTAGTAATAGAGTTTGCTATGATGATGATGGATTTTTATGCCATTTTGCCCTCATTACAGGTCAGTGTGATTGCTTGGGTAAACTTGTATTTGCCTCGCCAAACTCTTTGAAACTAAAGTCGCTCAATGTACTATTGATCAGAGTTTGTGCTATTGAATAATTTCTCTCCATTGTAATAAACTGTCATCAAGTGTTACACCTGTTGTTTATTTTTGCTATTTCATTTATTTGTTTAGGCACATTTAAACAAAAGGCAATAACTGTGCAGTGTCTTGCAAAAGATTTTCTACCCTTAGAACTTTTAACCATTTTGTTACATTCCAATCACAAAGTTCAAAATATTGTACCGTGATTTTTTGGAAAATACCAACAAAAGGAAGCACATATTGCACAATGGAAGGGAAAGGATGCATGGTTTTCAAAATTACTCTAATATCTCTTACTAAAATTCAGTGCAAGTTACCTTCAGGACTAGTATATCGTCTATGATGTATAATTCAATCCCAGTGTAAATCCTGCTCTTCTTTGAGGGCCTGGAAAGATTGATGGAGCACAATAATGAACAAAATGTATCACAAAGGCAATGGAACACTGCAGATATATCAGCAAAAAAAGTTGTAGAGAAATGTAGAGTTGGGCTCAGAAATAAACCAATATCCTTGGCTTTTGATACTTCACAGGGCACTTTTCAATCCATCATACCAAGATGGAAAGATAATGGCACAAATCCAAACCTATCAAGCCATTAAATAAAGCGCTGGGGAAAGAAATATTAATTAGACAAGCAGACAGGAGGCTTATGGTAACTGTGGAGGAGCTGCAGAGATCCACAGCTCAAGTAGAATTTGGCAACAGTAGGGTTAAGCGATATGAGCTTAAAATTTAGGAATAGAATAGAATATAAATATCCTTTATTGTCCATTAGTGGGACATCCAGTTCCCTGGATGTTCATTGGTGTCAGTGTGGTGGGTCTGTGCCTGCAGAAATCCCCCACCAGCTCTTTGGTTTCCCCAAATCAGGAGGGGGTTCCAACTGCATTCCAAAAAGTTTGGTGTCTACTGTTTGTACTCGGAGGGGTCCTCGGCATGATGACAGAGTCAGGGAACTTTTGTAGGTAGCAGCCTGATGAACTGATGGAGACATTTGCAATCTAGAGAGTAAAAAAGAACAGTACTAGCATAGGCTGTTGCAAACTCCACTGATGTTCTGCTGCAACTGTTCCTCCACCCTCTTTCTCTTATTTTTTCTATCCCTGACCTTTCTTCTCAGTTCCGTCTGCACATCTCTCAGTTCCTCCTTTGTTTCCTGATCTAAAGGTTCTCTTATTTTTCAGGAGAGCTTTTATTTATTTCAGGGTTTATCTATTGCTTGTTGTTAGGAAAAACACAGCACCTTCATGAGGGACACAGTGTTGTCCACACAGAAGTTTTAGTCCGAGATGCATTCTGTGAGGCTTTCAATCTCCTCCCAATGAGAAGAACATAGCTCTTCCCAAACAGCAGAGCTGAACAAGTCCCACAGAGCTTCTTCATTCTCCTCAGACCATCTCTTCACTGTGTGTGTCACAGCTTGTTCTCTGTGTACAATGTGTTTATACACAGGTTGGAGATGAACCAGGTTGAGATCTGAGTCTTCAAGGTGATTGAGAGGTGATGAGCTGTATGCCTCCTTGGTGTTTTATTGTCTCTGGTGTGGCAGGTAATATATTGGGTGAAAGTGGGAAGAGTGGAGGACAGGTAGACAATTGAAATCCTCAGAGATCAGAAGAAGAGCCTGAAGATGCTGTATTTGGAGTCTGCTGGTGACTGCGTGGATAACACTTGAGGCTGAAGCATTATCACAGAGGGGAACATACACCATTAGCGCTGTAACGTGTAAATTCCTGTGGTAAATAATATGACTTCATGCTAAAAACTAGTAGCTTAATGAACTTACTGTAGAGCGTATGTTTGATGGTTAAATTGAAATGGAAGCAAGTCTGTCACTAATTGTGAAGCTTCCATTTTTACATCCGTGTATGTGTGTGTGTGCACACACACACATCTGTGAGACACAGGCCTACATTGCTGCAAATGTTTTTAAGCTTTTAAGTGTGTCTTAATCCTGAAAGCATACCCAGCGTCAGGGGTTGAAAATTAGCCATTGCTAGAAACCTGTATACAGTACATAGCAGCGGCTTTTAAGAGTTTGCTGGTACAGAATCTTACATCTCCCATGTTGGTGGAAGGGATGATATGTCTGTACCTTCTTCTCCTGTTGTGATACCTAATGCTACTGTGGGTTCCGCGTCTCATGCTTTTCACATCATTGGGAATATCGTGTTGTTCGGTGGGATCAGACCCGGCTGCAGAAACAAATTACAGGGGGGGGCATTCCATTTTTTTAGGGGGGCACACTTTAAAAAAAAAAAAAATACATTTATATATATATATATATATATATATATATATATATATATATATATATATATATATATATATATATATATACACTTCAGGCTGAACAGTGGCTCTGTGACTACTGTAACGAACAAACAAATAGCAATAGTGTAGTCAGTGTTGCCAAATTAGGCAGGTTTCCAACCAATTAGGCTTTTGAACACATTGAGCTAAAAAAAAATAGCTTATGGGCAGATAAAAAATTTCGGAAGCTTTCCATAACATTTGTTGGGCTTTTAGAAAGAATTACTAACAAAATATCAAAATAGACATTATTTATTTTTTAAATATGTTGAATCTGTCGATCTGACATCGTCAATGAAAATTAGTTATAATGAATAATATTGATTGTTATAATAAAACAAGAAAAGAATAATGGTTAATCAAGTGTTTGGTCAGTGTAAACGCCCAAGAGGGGTTGAGTTCTACTTATCAACTTAAAAATATTTCATGACTGCGTGTAAGAGAAATGTTTAATTGAGCTATACTGAGAGAAATTACGTTTATATTAAGGTAGATTTACAGCTCATGTTGGGAAGCTATTTCTAACTTATTTTTGTCCAGTTGATATATCCTGATTGTTAAAGAGATCTTGTGTGTTATTTGGTTGTCTGATTGTACATTTTGTTTGGAGCCCATATGCTCAGTTTTTTTCTTTGCTTCGGCGCAGTTGTGTGCTAATGACATGTTCTTATGTGTTTAATAGTTCTGTGCTTTTAACATGAGAGAGTTTCAGATTTGGCCTTGTTTTTTTATTTTAAGTTAGGCATGTTTTATGCTGGTTTGGGTTACTGGAAACTAACAGTGACATAGGGTAACCTGTAGCGCTGTGTCAACTTAAAAGTCCAGCATAAGCTACACGCTAATAAACATGAGCGCTGGTGTCAGGCTGAACACTGACTGAAGTACTAGAACAGGTTCTGTAATTACAGCAGCTATGAGAACAAGGAGCTGAACAGCTTGTGCTCGTAGCTGTCTAGCTAACCCTGCTAGCTGTCTAGCTAACCCTGCTAGCTGTCTAGCTAACCCTCCTAGCGTTAATGTTTACTCCAGTTTAGACTTCAGTGCTGGCATTTCAAACATAAATTAATAGCGCTCCTTCCAGCTCGCTCTCTGCTTCGTTGTCACTTCTTGTAATTGTTTGGTAATCAGACCAAATTTTCATCCCGCTCTACCGACACCAACGGTGACCACAACCGAACTGCGGCGGCGGCCGCCGCGACTGAAGGCTATGATTCGGTGTCCCGCCCCACTCCAGCTGTGATTGGCTAGCATGCTGCCGTCAGTCGTTGATTTGATTGGTTAAATTGTATGATTGACACATCAAAGATAGTACTAAAAGGACGATGGCCACTCCGAGGTAAAACAAAAAAAAAAAGACAGCTTCCAGTCCAGGGCGGGCACAGCTGGCTCACAGGGCGGGCACGGCCCCCCAATGCCCGCCCATGCCGCCGGGTCTGGGTGGGATGTTGTAATGCAGAACTATGCAGAGTCTTAACAATCGGGCTGTGGCAACTCGCACAGTCTCCAAACATATGTACCACTGAAAAAAAAAAAATGCAAAGTAGCTTATGGTCAGGTCCATTGAGTGAACAAGCAAGACGGAAGAAACATAAAACACACAAGACGTCTAAAGAAATACATTTAAAAAGAGAACAATTCAGGGCTGAGCAGGAGCTGCTAAAACAGGCTGTCTGCTGATGTGGTGCCAGAAGAGGATCTTGTGTTATTTATTGTGATACTGATAAAATTGATGATAAAAGGTATTTAAAACTTCTTTTCAGTCTTTTTTGGACAACTGTATGGCTGTGACTGCATGTGACCGCTGTCAAAGCTCCACAAAAAAATACCGCTGTTAATAAAATTGACCCATTTTGAAATGGGCCTCTACAGGAGACTAGTGACATAAAAGACTATTTTTTATTACTAAATTGCACTCAGCAACTGTATTTAATCAAATTGTCAACTTCATTGATATCCATTGATGTTGTCATAGAATTAACATAGAAAGGGAGCACTGTTGACACAAGGTCATAAGAAGTTCTGTTTGCAATTTGCCACAAACCATGTAGGGGTATAAGAACACACTTTTGGCCTAAATGCAAAATGTTGTGTGACAGAAAACTAACTCTGCGCATCATAGTAAATGCACCATCCCCACACTGAAATACATTGGTAGCAACGTCATCAGATTCAGATTAAAACATTTTATGTGTTAGAAAGGCCAGTCAAAGTCAAGACCTAAATATGATGGGAAATTGGTGGCAAGGCTTGGAAATTCCTGTTTACAAACACAATTAGAGACATACTGCTAAAAATATTTACTGCTGTAATCCTTGTTTCACAAAAGACTGACTGAGAGGTGTTTAATACATCTAGGCTACATGTCGCAACTTTCAGATTTTTATTTGAAAAATGCAAACCATGCCACAGAATTATGCACTACTTTGTGTTGGTCTATCGCATAAATGACATCCACTGAAGTTTGTGGTGGCACCATGGCATGTGGAACACTTCAAAGGGTATGTAAATCGTTTAAGGTACTCTACGTAAACAATAAGCTAAATATTTTAATTGCGATTTGATTCTTGTTATTTCTAGGCTTATTTAACAACTTTACACCAGCTATGTTTCCTATAAAGTGTGAATATACTTTCCAAATTTGGCATTTCCCTTCAGTAGCATACATAAAGTTGATGTTATTTGAACTGAGTGGGCTGCATTGCTGTCTACTGACACTGTCTTCCAGATTTGTTCTGAAGCTCCATTGGTAGAAAAGAATAAATATATCTAATTTCATCACTTCTGCAGTAGCAATGCTGGGCTGAAATTACTGTACACTGGAAGCTTGCCTGAAGGAAAAACAGTATCATTTTTTAAGAGCAGTTTTATTTGCCATTTATAAAGGCTGCAGTAAAGCAAGTATTAGACCAAAAGAAACAAGTTGGATGAATGATGAAATGTCTTAATCTAAATGATAAGAAATATTTGTGTTTTTATCTCGAACCGACTTGGTATTTTACTTACTTTTACTAAGCTGTTTCCTTTAACCCCTCCTAATTAAAAAAGAGCGACCTGGCTTTTTGAATAAATCCATCCATAATATCCACCCATGTTTTTTTTTTAATCCTGAACAGTGTTGGAGAGGGTTGGTAAATTCTCTCTTTGCTGAATATTTGTCAGTGTAACAACAGAGTAGTTTATAGGGTTGAATTTGTCAAGAAAACAACAAAAAAAAATCCAACAATGGAGATAGAAGGCCTAACAGTAACAAAATGTATTTCTAAAAAACCATCAACCACTGGAACCAACAAAGGGTCAAGTTGACCCACTTAGTTTCTTTAACCCTGAGATTCACTTAAATTAATCTGCTTGGCTCAAATGTCATGACTTCTAAAATGGCTTTCTTTAACATCTGCTCTATTATGGAATATTTGGGACATAAAATGTCAACTAAAACGTAATCTACCTAAAACTGCTGTTCAGCTCTACTGTTGCTGTTTGGATATTGCTACAACCGTTTGTTGCTTCAGTTTATTTGCTTAATATATAATAAGCTATAATATAGTTAATTATATAGACCTGAATAAATTGCACGTAGTTGTAAGCTTTATTTCACTGAGTAATGGAGATTCTGGAATGATGAGTAAGAGCAAAAGAAAAAATGTTGGTACCAATCCAGAAAATGATTGCATTATAAATTAGATTGCATAGAGTTAGACTGGTTTTCAGGGAGTAATCTGAGGAACTGGAGGATAATCATCAATATGATTTAAAAACCAGCTGAAGTAGTATTACAGTGTGTCTGCGACTACAATAGGGCTGTTGTCAAGTATACACTGGTTTTATGCTTTTTAAGAAGGGGCATAATTTCATCAATGTGCTCTGCAGGTAATTACACACTGAATGTCCTCATCCCAGCACAAATCTGTCCCAAAATGTTTTCTTGTAATGCACCAATGAAACTGGACTTTGGAGTAAAACAGCGCTTTAAAAATAGGCTATTAAACCACAAGTTTAGTGTGTGACAAATATCCAGCAACATACTGGAAAAGAGAAGTGTATAACTCTGGATGTTTTGTGTGTGTGTGTGTGTGTGTGTGTGTGTGTGTGTGTGCGTGCGTGCGTGCGTGCGTGCGTGCGTGCGTGTGTGTTTTTCTCGATTCACAAAAATGTTTTGTCAGCAAATATGGAATTATCCCCACAAGTCTTTTCAGCTCCACTTGTTTTGATTACTGTTTTTTAGTCTCAGCAAAATCAATTAAAATGTGATGGGAGTATTGAGCATGACATGTTCAGTTATCATTATAATCTAAATGCTCTGAGACAATAATTTTAAAGAAGAAAAATTATTCACTGTTTTGGAGCCATGTCTTTAGATTATATAAATTCTGGATCAGTATTTCTGCATATTCAATAACTGCAATCTAAACTGTTAAGCCTGAAGTCGATTTTTAGAAGAATACGTTTTTCCTATTTTTTCCCCTTTTGGTTTGCTGGTTGACTCCATTGTACTTATAAAACAATTGAAAATAAGCTAATAATAGGCTTATTCATTTTAAATTTGTTTCTAATTGTCAAGGCCCCTCTGACATTGAGGGAAAATTAATTACATGGGAATATTTGTGGTCCCGTTATATCCTAGTAATATGTAAGTGATTTAAAAAAATACGCCATACCATAAAACTCTTGCTGATATTCATATATTCACTTTCTATGGACCCTGGCTTTCTCAAATCCCAAGTTTTGGCACTTTTACGGAGTAGTTAAGTGCTCACACGTACAAATTAGTTGACACCCAACCAAAATTTTAAAACACTACAGATTATCTTGCACAAAGTAGACAACAATATACCTCCTTTTACCCTTACTCACTTGGCAGCAGCTAATTTCATTTTGCACGCATAGGTCAGGGGTATACATTTACAGTGCCAGGCTATATTCAAGATGTAATCAAATTCAAATGTGGATATGTTATATGGGAGAAATTAAATGTACAAAGAAAGCCTTTATGAGTAGTGCAGATATTTTTAGATTGTTAGATGCTATTACTCCATTCTGTCTTTTTAACACGTGTTTTGCTTTTTTTATTTTTTTTAAATGCTGCAAGGAGTTTGCAACACATACAAACTTAAAAATACAAGTCTTGCAGAACTTTTATTTCTTTTTCCAATCTAAAGTAGCTGGGCAATAATTCATTTTTCTTTATATAAGTAAGGTAAATTTTTGTAAGAGCAAAGCAATAAAAATGACCCAGATTATTGTATAAAGAAAATATTTAAATAAAGAAAAAGAGCTGAAGAGATAAAGAGTTTATTAGGTTGGTTGTTATAGACTGGCTGGCTGTTGTTTCCAAGGGAACAGCTTTGCTGTGTGTGGAGGTTGTTGTAACCTCTGAATTCCCAGGCATTAATTTTGGCTACGGGCTGAAATTGGCTGGGATATAAATGGATAATGTCTTATCTCTTCAATTAGATCCACCAAAGGGCTCCCTGTTGTGTATGTCCTACGTTTTAGCCAGCACCCTTTCCTGTGTGTTTGTGAATTAATGTATGTGTTCAAATACTGTAAATGTGTATATGCTGACGTGTGTTCTAATGCAATGGCCAAAAAGACAGATTTGTCACAGGGATAAGTTGTCTGTCACAGCCATATGTATCATTCACTAATTGCAATGCATTACAGAGCACAATGGCAGCTACAAATTCATTTTACAGATGGTGGGAAAAGGGCTCTTAACATGAATGTCTCTCTCTCTGTCCAATATGTAAGCTTTTGATGTCCTTCTCTCACACTCTTCAATAGCTATCTAAGTGCATACTCAATATATTTTCCTTTAGCATATATAATGTATAATTATCTATGCTCAGCACTCCTCAAAGTGCTGCACTTCAACCGATTTTCAGTTTTATTCTCCTGTATCCTCTTTCCCATGTATCCTCAAGGCAGAAAATGTGTTCCTCTCATCTTGCGCAAGGCATAATTCTCTCTTTCTCACTGAGTCTTTCTATCTCCTACTTTCTCTGAACCACCACACTCTTTTTGCAACACCTTCTACTTTTTGCATCAAGAAAATACTTTTATTTGTCAGTTTATAAGCTGAAATTCTCAGCCCCGCTGCATAAAAAAAATTGCCTCCAGTGCAGTGATTGCAATCTTGTTGCAATGCCGTTTGTTTATTATATTATGTTGCACACACATATACTTACATATATATTTACATATGTACCCTGTCTTTGCAGAAACCTGTAGAAAAATATATATATATATTTTTTGTGTAATTGTAAATTCTTTTTATATTTATGTCAGATTATTTCTATACATCTAAATTTTTTTAACTGAAAGCAAAACAAAGGCAGAGTCAGATTCCTTGTATTAACCAGCGTGATGATTAAAACTGATTCTGATAATTAGCTTTATTTGTCATTCCAACACACATTCCAGTGAGATGTCTTCTGCATTTAACCCATCCCTTAGGGAGCATTGGGCTGCCGCTGTGCAGCACCCGGGGAGCATTCTGGGGCTAAAGGCTGCTACATACTCCATGAGAAACGAGACATTTGTTATCGCTCCCGCAGCGAAGGATTTCATTTGTTCTCTCAGCTCTTGGAGGGTCTCTCTGCATGTTCTCGAACTGCAGTTGCGCAGTCCCGCAGTTCAACGCTGGACCTTGAAGCTGTTGAACATCCTAATTTTGCTCACTTGCGGCATTTACTCTATAAATTATCCTAGCGGGGCAGTCCCACCCTTGTAGCACCGCATGTCCCCGGTGTTTGCAGTCTTTACAAATAGCGGCAGAGCAAACCGTGGGCTATTGTGTGGTGCCGCGTGCTTGGCTCTCTGTGCCCACCTACCACGTCCGCCCGCCAGGTCTGACATGACGTGGGGCGGACTTCTGCAGCTAAGCGTCTCGTGCACTATGGATAGACAGAGCCAAAACAAACTTTTTTTCATGCTCTTCTCACCCCAACTATGAGAAAAAAACGGAGCCAGAGTGGCAGACTGTGGGATTTGAAACTGGAACCTTGCAGCCTATCCAGGAGGCAAGGGTCCAGCTCGCTAACCACTAGTCTCCGTACATTTCTTTGTTACACTTTTTGTCTCGGATCATCAAACAAATCTTTACATTAGACAACGATAACATAATTAAATACAAAATTTCATTTACATTGATTTCATTTATTAGGGGAAAAAAGCTTTCCAAACCAACTTGCCCCTATGTGAAAAAGTAATAGCCCCCCAAAAACAATACCTCATTTATCTAACTTTAGTGGCAACAACTGCTATCAAACTTTTGCAATAATAGGACAGGATTTTTTACATGGAGAAATTTAGGCCCATCAAAACAAATGTTTTAATTTACTCTCACTGGAGGGACCTGTTGATTGGGTCACCCCAAAACCTTCATTTTGATATTTTTTCAGCCACTCAGAGATGGACTTACTAGTGGGACTGAATTTTACTGTTACTTAAACCAAGTGTGCTTGAGCTTAAGGTCATGAACTGATGGCTGAATATTTCAGTTCATTAAAGTGAACTTTGATCAATTACAATTCAATTCAGTTTATTTATATAGCGCCAATTCACAACATGTGAGCTGAAGGCATTTTACAAAGTCAATTCAATCGAATTATGCGCACAGATTGGTTAAAAAGGGTTTCAATCTAAGAAGTCATTGAAAGTCATTCAGAACCAGTAAAGTCATTGCATACCATCACCACCATGTTTAAGTGTTTGTAAGATAATCTTTTTTTGAAATTTTTTGTCAGTCTTACACCAGATTTAACAGAAACACACCTTTCCAAATTCTTCACTTGTGTATTGTCAGTTTTACAGAATATTTCCCTGGTGTCTTGCGGATCATCACTCTTTTTTGGTGAATGTGAGACAGGAATTTTTGTTCTTCTGAGTCAGCGGGGATTTTAACCTCTGAACTCTCTTGAGTTTCTTTTTTTTATGGTTAAATCATGCAAACTGGCTCTTACTAAGGTATGTGAGGCCTGCAGTGCTTTAGATGTTGTTCCAGACCGCTTGGCAGAGTTGTTCATGTGCTCCTGGCAAAGTTTACCGCTGTTCCATTTTTTTCTCTGTGGATAACTCACCATGGTTTCCTGGAGTCATAAAGCCAATGGTATGACTTTATAAGCTGGTGAAGATTCTCAGTCATCCAGGTCATGAGCAATCCAAAAAAATGTTAAAAAACAAAACAACCGGACTTCTATTCTGGACCTGAAGACGTTTCGCTTCCCATCCAGGAAGCTTTCTCAATGCGGTACCGCGCGCGAGCTATTTTTAGAAACACAACGTCACGATGACGTCACATCACGTGGTACGCAGTAGGGCAAACTCCCAAACGCGCCGCTGTTTTGGTGTGGAAGAGACGTGCGTTAGCCTAGGTTTTACTCGGTAAACGACAGCTTTTTCCAACATCTAAGACCATGGTTTATAAACATTGTTGCTATGGGACGTGCAACAGCGACTCGAGGTACGCTGATCGGCCGCATATGAAGGATGTTTTCTTCATTAATTTCCCGAAACTCAAGAGTGCCAAGGAGAAATGTGTGCGTTGGGTACACTTGTGCGGGCGGCCTACACAACATTTCAACCCGGAAAAAGTTACCAAATTCACCTACATATGTAGCAAGCATTTTGTCGGTGGAAAGGGTGATGATAGCATATAGGCTAGCATGTTAGCAGGCGCTAACATGGTACCCTGCTACCGGGATAGCTTACTCAAAAACAAACGCCCTGAATCTCTTAAGCGAAAGATTCTGAGATGTGAACAATCGTTTTGTAGCTACCCATTGGCAAGATATACAGATTCCTGGACGTTGATTGCAAACAAACAAAAAAGGCCGACGTGAACGGAGCACGGTGAAAATCATAACAAAGGCATGAACGCCGAGCAGGGAAAAAAACAAAGCTTACCGTTAAATCAACTCGGCCCGTCTTCCAGTTTTTTTGAGCCCTCGACACTCAAGCCACCGTTTCAGCTGAAGGTTGGTGTGCTCTTCCACAGTGCGACCAGTAAACCGTGCGCCTGGGACATCGTCTTGGGTAAGTTTAATGGCTGCAAAGTCGGTCATATCGCTGGTTCTGTTGCGCTTGTAATGGCTGGTTTGTATGTGCGTTCTACGACTGTTTGCCCTACCGGTGCGGCAAAAGGGGCGTTACTCTTAAGGCCGTGACGTCACGTGCGCGGTACCGCATTCAAAATGTCTGGAGTAGTGTGAAATTCCAAGCTTTATAGACCTGCCAGGCAAGGCCTCGTTAAAGCTTTGATTCACATGTAGATTCACCTGGAACTGGTCGCCCCAACAATAGAGAGTCGTTAGGCTCATCGTTAGCCTGGCTCAGAGGAGAAACGCTGTGATCACATGCATGGAGGTGTGAATTGGGGTGAAATTTGGCAGGAATCAAACCTATTTTTCTTCTCTGTCCAAAATGTGAACTCAAAAGAGTGTCCTTTGTCCTTGAGGTGCAGGTGGACAGCTGAGTCTTGTCCTGAGGAGGCAGCTCCTGTGTTGAGCCATGCGTCTGTGGAGAGGTTGTTTGGTTTCTCCGATATAAAGATCCGAACATTCCTCACTGCACTGAACTGCACTCCGCTCATCATAGGTGTGGCGGTTTTGTCCTAGTTGGGTTTGAAATGTACTGGGATCTTGTGTTTAGAGAAAATCCTCCTGAGTTTTTCAGAGACTCCTGCAACATATGGGATGACAATGTTTCTGCGCTTGTTCTTCTCCTGGTTCTGTTCTGCGGCTTTTCTTTTGGATTTTCTTGCTGATTTGGCAAAAGCCCAGTTAGGGTATCCACAAGTTTGGAGAACGTGTTTGACGTGTTTCTGTTTCTTGTTCTTCCCTTCTGTCCTAGTGGAGACATGTTTGGCTCAATGGCGTAAGATTCTGACGACAGAAAGTTTGTGTTCCAGTGGATAGTGAGAATCAAAAAGAAGATATGGTCTGTGTGAGGAGGTTTTCTGTAGACTGCAGTGTTGATGTGTCCATCTCTTTCCATTGTCACCAAGCAGTCCAGAAAAGGTAGATTGTTGTCGTTGGCATCCTCTCTGGTAAACTTGATGTTGTTGTCCACTGAGTTGATGTGTCTGGTGAAAGCTACTACTTGTTAAAACAAGTTTTATAACCTTTTTAAAAAACTCATAGATGCTCATGGCTTTGTTTCTCGCCTTTTCAGAATGGACAATGATGTGCCTCTTTTTTATGTTTTATTTATTAAAAATTTTCCAAACAAACACGAAAATTCATGCAGACAGTAAATAACCATGATGAACACAATAACAAAGGTAAACATCTGCTGGTTACTGATGGTTCAGAAATGACAAAAAGGATTGCTAGACAAAACCTCACACAAGAAGATTATAGCTTATGGCACAGGAAAAACTAATTAATTTGTTATTGTCTGTTTTAAACGATCTTACAGTTAAACATAACACATACACAAAAATGAAATAGATAACAGAGTAGGTGGTAGCATCTTTAAGCTGACATGAAAAAGTATATCTCCAGGTAAACTGAAATTAACGGTGCAGGAAAAGTGCTATGAATAATGTATATGGAGAGGTAGATTAATGAAAACAACCTGTGTAAAGAAACTGAAACCTTAAAAATTCAACTGAATATCATTGACTAAATGTGGTCAATAAAAGGCCCCCAATTTTTTTTGTACATAAGTTAATCAGATAGTCTAACAAACTTTTTCAAGACATGAAATTATATTTAACCACAACTTAAAATGTGGAGGAAAACACTGGTTTCCTCTCCTTCAGATGAAGCCCCTTGGCAACCACCATTCCGAATGCAAGAGGCATTTTCAGTGCACCTTAAAAAGCCAATGATTGAAGAGAGGCACCCAGGATGATAAGGTGAATATCTTGAGATAAGTGTTTGTTATATGCAGAGGTTAAAAAAAAGCAAAAATGATGTTTGAGAACTCCAAAAGTTTAGAACAAGACCAAAAGCGATGCCCCAGTGTACCAATCCCCGATTTACACCCATTACATTGGAGAGATACAGCTGGAAATTATTTATTTAACTTTGCTTTTGAAAAATGAAGACTGTGAATAACTTTAAACCGGAGAAGTCGGAGCCTCGCATTAATAGAACATGCTTCGATCCCTCTCAGAGCTCTTCCCCAGAGATTATGCAAGATCTGCACTCCCAGATCTTCAGTCCAAGCATCCCTGATGTGAAAGGTTGGAGTCGAAAGATGGAATAAGTCAACACATTTAGAACTCAAGTGCTTGGAAGATGGATCACTGGTATACAAGTCATAAAAGGTGTGTTGTACAGACATATTTGAAAGAGAACAAAAAAATTAAAAAATAAAAAGACTTGTGGGGAGGTGAAACAGAGATTGTAGCTGGGGAAAGTTGCAAATTATTGCCTATATCTAAGTCCTTAATAGCAGACACGCCCCTAAAAAAGCATATCCATCTGTCCAGGTTGAAAAGAAGGGTTTTGGCATAAAGGAGTGTGAAGTGAGATGCCAGGGATCCCAGGAGCAACTTTTACTTGTTTTAAGAACCTACAAGCATTACAGAGAATTAAATCTGATCTAATTTGACACATTTAAGGTTTAAAGTGTGAGAATAATAGTGGGCAGAGAGGCCTTACCAAGTGTAATTGATTTGAAAGCCTCAACGAGTGGCCAATTAGGAGAAAGTGTTGTATTATGACCATCAACAGTCGAGGCAGGACTCCAGAAGGCCCAACTCCTAGCATTACAGGCTAGATAATAATGTCAGAATATTGGGAAGCCAATATTCCTCAGTGAGCTTTTGAAAAATGACATGAGTTAACCATTTCAAGAAAAATAATTAGTGAGACAAATAGGCACATTCTGATAAAGAAATTTGGGTAGTATTACCATACTAATAATATTAACACACCAACTAGCGACAAGGAGATTACTTATGAAAGTAACAGAGCTGTTGCCTATTGTAGTAAAGGCTGACACTGCGTTTAAAAGAAAACAGATCTAAATAATGATACATGCAGAACAGGAATCTGGTGGCACAATCAAAAACAACAAAACGGAGAACAATAACAAGAAATAACCCCTCACCATTCACCAGCATGAACTGTGGGTCACACTCTACATAGTTGCGGGAGCTGCTGGGTAACAGAGTTGCAGTCAACTTACATGAACTTTTTAACCTGCAACTGAGCTCAGTCAGCTAGATAAGAGTAAGAAAGTCCATCTTCTGCACCACAGTAAAAAAGCACCAATGCCAAATACTAATTCGAAGAACTTTACAATTAATGTTATGACTAAATATACATGGTTCTTTTAAACAGTCTTTTATGAAGAGAAAAAGGAGGCCACCAGAGTTTGCAAACTGTTCAGCCTTGGCTGGCAAGCATAGGCTTAACTGCATCAATGAAGGCAACCTGAAGCTTAGCAGAGTAGTGAAGACTGCATTAGGCACCAGCATCCACCAACCTCTTCCTTCAACATTGTTGAAGACCTGTCACTAGGAGGAAAATTCAGCAGTGTAACCTGGAATAGTTAGATCTCTTCAAATTGTTGTAGTGAAGGGGAGCCCGCTGACGGCTAAGCCAGAGGATTTTCATGACATTGTGAACCATTGTTTATCCTGCACTTGCTGCTATTGCACTTCTGGTTAGACCTAAACTGCATTTCGTTGCCTTGTACCTGTACCTGTACCTGTGTAATGGCAATAAAGTTGAATCTAATCTAATCTAATCTAACCTTTGTGATGATAAGGTTGGTCCGCTCCGCAAGCCCTGGTTTTGGTTGTAGGTTGCGATGTGCACGATCAACTTTAACGGGCATGGTGAAGTTGTCAGGGCCACGTAGCTCCGGGAGAAGACATGTGAGAAATTCTGTTGGATGACCCTGTTACTCTCCTTTTTTTTTATTGCAGACGCTTTTTATGTTGAGCCTACGAGAGCAACTCTCGAGGTCATTGACTTTTTATCTGTGGAGGTGGTTTGCCACCGGTAACTCGCTGCACCCGGGTACCAGAGCATTATTTTGGCTATCGGCTGAAACAAGGGCCTCATCTATCCCATCAATGTGACATTATGCTTCCCACTAGGTCTTCTGAATGCTGGCAAGACATGCCTATGCACTGTAGAAACAAGCATCTATAGATTTCTTCTGTTTGTCTAGAAATTTGGGAAATTCTGCCAATTTAGCTTTGTTGACCACTGGTGGCTAAAATGGTGTTGCTGGCATCAGTAGACTGAGAGGACGCAGTTTGAGCTTGAGACTCGTCCTCCTTTGGCTTCATTGTCTCATGGAAGAGCTTGGCCAGTTGAAATTTAGTGGAAATTCAAAGCAAAGAAAAACAGTGTGAGGTGCAAGTATATTGCATTAAACTCAAAACACATTTGTTTGTGCAGAAATTAAATAATCAAAATGGAAATATTTCCAATGCAGACATCATATGTGCACAAGCAGGCATAGGTCAGTTTGTGATGTGTCCTTTGAGTGTATTGCCCACTGTTTTTTTCAGAACAGCCACAGCTTAGGGTAAACGCTATTTACCACCCTGTATGTGTGTGTGGATGGCTTTGTACTTCCTCCCAGATGGCAGCCAAAATTCAAATAAATGGTGGCATGGATGACTAGGGTTCTTGCAGATGCTGTTAGCTTTTCTTGAGGCATCATGTGTAGATATCCTCCAGCTTTGATAGTTGAGTTCCTACAACTCACTGTACGTTGTAGACAATATGCTGAAGGCCCTTTCTGTCAGCTGCAGAGCTGACATGTGATGAGAGAAGCCTTTCTTGAACATTCACAACATTATATGTGTGCCATTTCAAACCTATATTTACTTGTCTTTCCAAGAGATAACATCTTGGTACATGTCAACCATTTTGTTGATTCTAATCTGCTCTCTATATTAAGATAGAAATATTAGTTGTTCTATATCTTGATGAGTGATTGTGACACCCCTAACCCTAACCAATTAGCACCATGAACAACAAGTAGGTACAATTTTATAATTTTCACCTTATAACTTATGTTAGTTTGTAAATTAAACATTTTACATATACTTTGTCTTGCAAAAGTATTTAAATATGCATACCCTTGAATCTTTTTAACATATTGTCACATTACAATCATAAACTTCCAATTATTTTGTTTTATTCTAATTTTATATAACAAACCAACACAAAGTGAGGTGTAATTGTGAAGTGTAAGCAAAAGGATGAATAGTTTTCTAATCTTTTTTTTTTTTTTTTTTTTCCAGTGTCCTGTCTAGCAATGTGGCAATAAAAATTGATATCTTAATGCCAAATAGAGCTCGACAGATTTTACTTTCACAAGTGGAGCAAACAGCTTTCGCCATAATGCTCCGCTTGATTTGTGCGTGTAAATAGCTTTATTGTGATTCCTGCAGGGAGAATTTCAAATTATATGGACACTACAATGGGAAAGTAGGAGAGTAAAAGAAAAACAAGAAGAGAAAAAAAAAGAGAAAGAAAAGGGTGAAAGAAAGAAGAGATAGAAGGAAGAGAATGATAAAACGTCCTCTGTCTGCTCCATCACCTGGAAAGAGACACAAAAACAACAGCACAACCAACAGACATAAAGCAACAGATACAATCGTGTAACACCTTGATACCATTGCTAAATCATATGTATTATTATTTAAGCTGACATGTGTAATGTGATACCTAAAAAAGAAAGTAAAAGAAAGTAAATAAATAAATTATAGCCTTTCTGTATATAAGTGAACATTTAATACCTGGGACCCAGCACCTGTAGGAGTTTGTGAAAGTGCACTAGTTTAGGTGAAAATTATCCAGAAGGAAATATATTGATAGTGATTGTGGAGAACCGAAGACCCACCTTCCCTGAGCACAGAGGCAGGAGTCAGGGGACCCGTAACCCCGGACTCCCAAAGGGGCCACCAAAGCAGTGCGCCCGAGAGGGGCCTTCACAGGAAACCTGTAGTTTCTTCAGGCTGAGCCCGGCCAAGCCCCACAAGCCAGAGCTCGATCACCAGGGACTCACTGGGGTATGCTTTTCCGATCTCCATGTGTTTTGTGGATCTGGAGAAGGCTTATACCTGTGTCCCTCCCAGGTATTTTGTCGGGTGTGAGGCTTTTAAAGGCTGTGCAGTCCTTTTATGCCTAAGGCAGAAGCTGTGTCCTTCGGATCAGTCTCTGCCTCAAGTAAGAGTATCTTGTAGAAAGGTATCTTGATGTTTTGATCACAAGTGATGGTAAGATGGAACGACAGAGGGACAGACGGATTGGGTGCTGCTCAAGTCTGTTATGGTGAAGAAACAGCTGAGCAAAAAGCAAAGCTCTCAGTTTAGCAGTCTGTATATGTTCCAACCTTCTCCTATGGTCATGAGGTTTCCAGATAAGCAGCCGAAATGCGCTTCTTGAGGGTGGCTGGGTTCAGCCTTAGAGAAAGGGTGAGGAGCTCTGTTTTCCAGTGGGAGTTCAAAGTAGAGCAGCTGCTTCTCCACATTGAAAGAAGTCAGTTGAAGTGGTTTAGGCATATGATCAGGATGCCCACTGAGCGCCTCCCTTTGGGGGTTTTCTGGCCATGTCCTACTGGGAGGAGACCCGGGAAAAACCCAGAACTCACTGGAGGGTCTATATATCCCGTCTGGCCTGGGAACATCTTGGGATCCCTAAGAATGACCTGGAGGATGTTACTGGGGAGAGGGATGTCTAGGTTTGTCTCCTGGACTTGTTGCCCCTGCGACCCATTCTTGGATAAGCCAGTGGATGGACCGATTTAGGCCTGGAATCTTGGCTGGGCCATTCTCACGTTTCCTCTTTGATTTAATTTATTCTGTTCACTGGATGACTATTAGTTCTTCATCCAACTCCACTCCACCAGTTCTGGAAAGAAGAAAACGAAAAGTCTCATTTGGAGCTTGCCATAAACCATGCAGGGGCACAGCAAACATGTGGAACAAAGTGTTTTGGTCAGGTGTCTCTAAAATTAAACATTTTGACCTAGATGCCTAACAGTATGTGTGGGAGGAAAGTAACAGTCCTGTAAATACTTGTACACATATAGAAACATATACTGGATGTGTTAAACCCACCATATATGTACACATAGTAGCTGACAAAATCTGTAACATTTTCCTTGACAGATAAAAACCTTTGTGAAGGACAGAGCCCAACAGAAAGGACAAAACATTTCTTCTAACCAATATAGACACAATGGTTCCATTCATCACTTGAATGTGCTGTATGAAAATGGCTCCTCAGTGACAGTGTGCCATTAAAGCAGCTATGTGAAGCATGTTATCAGTGCCGAAACACCCATGAACAGACGCATTTGTGATACTCTCAACACATTAGATATCTCTCTCTTTGTTTCTGATGCTGATATATGCATCATTTTTCAACCTAGCAGAGTTAATATGAAATAAACTCAAAGAAATGGGTTTCCCTTTCAGAAGCATTTGCCGTTTGTGCTTTTAAATAGATTCACTTTCCTTTTACAACACAGGCTGAGCTGTTTTGCTTGCCGCCTGAGTCTCACATTACTTCTAAATGCTATCTCCAAATGTAGCCGTTTCAGAAAATTTTACAAGAAAGTTTTTTAGAATTTTGATCTTTGCTTCAATAACGTGTTTGACGTTTTCCACCACGACTACTTGAAATTTGTCGGCAGCTGTCCGGAACAGTTAAGGTTGAAGTCTAAAAAGGTTAACCCAAAAATAATTAGCTAAATGAAACCCCTAACCATGAAGATATTTTTAAAGACATAAACAACTAACATTAAAGATGATGGACTAAACTGTCAGTAGTACCGGTTCGAGCGGTCTATCTGGCAGAGCGGCCATTGGTTCTTTGTAGGAAGCATGATCTGTCTGTTGAAAGGGAAAGTTAATCTGGAATTTTCTGTGCTTGAGATGCATTTGACTGTTTGTATCTTTTTGAAATTATGTCATTCTGTAATCTGTTTAAAGATATATGCAGAGAAAGAGACACCACAGTGTCCTTAGCTAATTGAAGTGTATGGTGAGGGGAAGCAAAAGGAAATAAATGAGAGCTGTCAGTCACCCAGAACAGAGAGCCTACTCTGGTTTTAAATTTAATACATTTAACACCTCTAATGTGTTTTCATGATGATATTCTCATGGCATTACTGCAAAAGAAAACAGTCCGGATTATTTTCCCTGTCTCATTCTCCCCCCTGTGGACTAGACCCTCTGTTCCTGTAAAGCTGTTCGACCTTTAAGTGCAGGCTAATCTCAGTTCGTGTGTCAGCCTGCCGGCGCCTTAATCCACTGACTCTCTTTATTCATTCTTCACTTTCTTTATTCAACCCTCTAATCTTTATCCAACGAATGTTACACAGCATGTCCACTTTCCCATTCTCTTTTCCACTCATCTCTCTAAAGATTAGGACACATAGCTATACAAACGTTTATCTCTTTTTCGTTCTTTTCCTGAATTAACTTGAGTTTTTGCTATAATTCAGTCATATTTACTAACCTAACAATGAAGATCACAGGATCTTAGTAATAAAGCAAAACACATAAGGAAGGAAAGGCATCTAGAGGCTTTATTGCTGTATTTGTTTTACGGTGAATGATATTGCTGTGCAGGAGTTCAAGATTGCTTTAAATGAAAAAGGGAAAAAAAAACAAGACTAAAAGCATGGCCGCACACCCAGCGAAAACACACACACATGCTCTGTGTGAATTTGTGTAGGTGAGATTGTATATGTCACTAGCAACCTCACCTGCTGGGTGATTATAACAGCATTAAGAGCCAAAAATAAAAATGAAATGGGAAGCTAAATGATGGCGGCGATGCTGAAGATGGCTTTCTGATCAACACGTTGCAACAGGAAGGATGATCACACACTGGGACGCTTACTACAAGGTCAGGAGGACAGTTGGATCACTGGGTCTGTTGCACTGTGGAACAAATTGCTGTTCTATGCCTCTTTGTGTGCTGTGTTTTTTTTCCTCTCCCAATGCGTCTGAGCGAGTTGGGAGATCAGGTGCGTGAGCAGAGTCTTGTGTGAGTGTTGGGCTGTGAAACAGCTGTCTGAGAGAATGACTCTGACGAAGATGGATGAGATGGCTGCACAAGGCACCATCCACCAGTCAGGGTATGCTTCACCTTTGAACAAGAAAATAGCAAATACACACACACTTGAGAGTTATACAGTGCTGTAAAGAAGTAAGTGCCTGGTTACAGTTTTCCTACATTTTTTTTGTCAGTTTAACACCATGATAATCTGAGTAAATACAAAAACTGGTTTTCAAATGACAGTTTCATTTTCAATTCATCAAGGGAAAATAAGCAGCATTGTCCTTCATGATTATTTGAGAAAGAAGAATTCATGGCTCTGTCTATTATAGGCAAGTTCTAAAGTAGCAAAGCTACTGACTTCCAGGATGAGCCTTTGATGCACTCTTGAAATAATTTTGGTTGGCTAGTGACTAATGGAAAGGTCTATCAGCTTTCTATGTTTTCTTAATTTTTGGGTATTGGCTCTTACTGTGATTCATTGCCCCAAAATCTTTGAACTGACTTTTTTAACCCATTATAGACTGTCAATTACTTTGTTTCTTATTTGGCCTTGAATTTCATTAGATCAGGTCATAACCCGATCATACCATCTATTCTACTTCATGTCGTTTGAGAGCTTCTGTTTAACACGTTCCTTTATTCTAGAGGTGTGAAAGTACGGCCTGTATGTGGGAAGTGAATAAGATGAGGAAAATGTGTAAAAATGTTGGGTGACAGTGGCACTGGAGCGAAGGAGTTCATCCTGTAACTGGTGGGTTGCCAGTTCGCACCCCCGCTCCGACTGTCTTTAGGTTCTTGGGCAAGACCCTTCCTCTGCTTTGCCTGCTGGTGGTGGTCAGAGGGACCGGTGCTGCTGATTGTATGACAGCCACGCTTCTGTCAGTCTGCCCCAGGGCAGCTGTGACTACAACGTAGCTTGCTATCATCTGCATGTTAATGTGTTCATGAATGGATGAATGACTGATTGTAGTGTAAAGTGCTATACCAGTACAGGTCATTTACCATTAACCAGAGTGAATAAATGATTTAACAAGAGGGCAATTAGTTTTTCACAAAAGGCCAGGTTTGTTTGATAGCTTATTTTCTTAGATAAATTAAATTATTACTTAAAACCTGCTTTCATATATATTCATGTTATCCATGTCTGATATTAAAATTAGTATGATAGTCTGATAGTCTGAAATATATAATCAAGTATGTCAGGAAAGCAAACTATTTTTATGTCAAATTCAATATTCCCCGCTGTTTGTATACTGCCCCACAAATGCTGCAAGTTTCAGAAGGTACCTCCAGAACGCCACATTGCCTAAGTGGCAACTTGATAGAATAGTTGCTCTGTGATTAGCTAAATCTGAAAATCCTAATTCCATGGTTGTCTGTGCCAGCTGACACAGGACCAGACTCACGTTGACATAAGCCCTGTTGTGTGCACACAAACAGGCTTGCACACACACGAGTCATCTCTGCGTGCTGTATTTCTTGACAGATAACATATTTATTGGATTACTTTTCTTTGTCAGTGTGGTGTCACCCACTAGTCATCCCTCAGACTGTCGTTTACAAACATGCACACATGGACACAGCTTAGGCAGATTCCAGTGACGTACAAGCTAGTCTCACAATAGTCCTTTTTTTGTAGTGCATTTTTTTCGAAGGATGCAGTTTTTAAGAGTGAAAGAATGAGGACTTGTGGGCGTTTTATATGTGTCTTCACCATCTCAGCTTAAGGGTTTTTTTTCTTCTTTTTGTAAGGGAAGTTGGAATCTTGGCAGACAGGTAGACAGATAAAAGGAGTCAGAAACCAAGACAGAGAGAGCAGAATTGAAAATAAGGCCACGGCTACTCACAAACCATCTTCTTCACCAGTCAAACGCAGGCAGGAAAACGTCACTTGTCGGCACCAGTCACATAATCACAAAGGCATGGACAGTCACCTTGTACAGATCATGTCCCTGTACTGCGCAGCGAAAAGGCAAGGACAGAGAGGCACCTCAAGGTTGGATATAGGTGAGGAAACAGGGGGGTTAGAGGAAAAAAAAACTCAGGGAGTGATTTTAAAATGTCAAAAATAAACTCTCATACATGAAAGCTTTTGGACTGTGCTTTGAAGAACCCAGGCAAAGGACAGACAGCTCCAGAAAGCATGGATCTTTTCTCCTGTTTTACCTTGCAGTACTTGCCGTTTTTTAACAGTATTGTATTGGGCTATCCAGTAGCTGTCAAGAGTTACAAAAGAGTGAGTAGCTACAAAAAGTTCCTATTTTTATATCTATATGTGATTTGAAAAAAAAAAATCTAGACATTTATTGAAATAAACCATTTTTCTTTAAGTCTTGTGTGGGATGTTATGGATTCCACCAATGCATTGATGCATATTCCAATCAGACCGAAGTTCATTTGGAAAGCACATTTGCTGCCATCTGGCACCAAAGAATGTGCAATAATGCCTAATTTCACTCATTCTCAGCAGTAATTTTTTCTCCAATGCATGGATTGTATTCAAAGTAAGAGTCTCTACTTAATTTAGCACCAGTTTACCACAAAAAACACCAATATTTATTGTATCTGATTTTAGATACATTTTAATCAATAGTGACCTGAAGTTTTGGGGTAACAAAAACTACATAAAAATGATGCTGAAACTGAAGGAAAAAATTACACACAGACCATTTATTTTGCTAAATGAGGCTTAAATGGAAGCCTCCTAGTGATACTAAATAAAGAGTGGTCTTGAAGCCAAGCCAAAAAACACAATTTGACGTGTTCATTTTTTTCACTTAAGAAGAAATTCAGTATATTTTTAACCATTCCTTTACAGATATGTTCTTTATGATAATCTGAACATTTTGAATATAAGTGTTTTGACTGTGCTATAGTGATCCAATAATTGCTAACACAATAAACCTTAAAGTAGGTCTGATAGCCACTGGTTGAAGGCTCTTTGAGCATTTAGCATGCCGAGGTGAGTGAATCTTCACTAGCACAGAAGGAGTGTCTGTACAGTGAAGCAAAAGATTAAATAATGTTATTATTAGGTCATTGCAAAGACATCAATTCCATAGTAGTGGAAAATTGTGGCACTCCAGCAGACTCGCCCATCTGGTGGTTTATTTACCAATGTTACAATATTAGATGTGAAAAAAGGCAACACTGGTGTGCCTGGACTGGATTTGCTCTGCTTTTTTTGAAAATCTCTGGTTGCAAGCTTAAATTGGTGGTCATGTAGCATTCACATGACCAAATACGACTTACCACAAATATCAAGCAGTGTCAGAAATTTACTGGGATAATCCTACCATTTTTAATATCCCCCTGTGTAGTGGATATTATAACTACTGTACAAGGTAGATACACAATAATATGATGGGTCTATTATATATATTTCTGTTTTTGTTAAGGTGTGAGACCCATTTATTTTCTGTTATGAAAAGTTATGAAAAAAGTGTTTAGGAAACACTTTTTTCATAACTAAGGTTAGAGATTCAAGTTTTTTTTTTTTATTATTATTTTTTAAAACATACAACAGCACAGCAGTGGACTGGAGCATATTACAGATTAAATAAGATTTATGTTTTGACAGTAGATTTGACATTTGCAAAAGTTTAGCAATATAAGCCTATTATTGCACTGTTCTTCACGTGTCTTTTCTGGCAGTGTAGCATTAAGAACAGATGTCTTAATGCCAAAGAGAGATTTTACTTTCAGAAGTGGAACATTACTGCTTTCATCATAGTGCTCTGCTTGATTATTATATGCAAATAACTTTTTATTCTGATTTTATTCTAGGACTATTTAACATTCAATGGACACAAAAATGGGAAGGTATTGCACTTTTGTAATAAGACTATTTGGTCTAAATATATAGATGTTTGTTTATGCTGATATACTATAACCAGAGCGAAACTGGTGCCTCTGAACTGATTTCAGCATAAACATAACTGTTCTGATGGCAAAAAGTCCATCTGTCCTCAGGAGTTAACCTGACTAGTTGGCATACTAAACATTGAGAAAAAGCTTTGTGACTTCATAGACCACAGCAGGGATGCTTCTTTCTTAGTCATTAGAGTAAGGTGGTTTCAATTCATTATATTCCTCATGCCTGGTTACCGATAACCCCTCCGCTCTCAGGGTTATTACTGTGGATAATTACAGTGATCCCAGACACATTTCATGTGATAAGGTGAGTTGGTCCTTCTATGATTGAGACATTATAGTAATTATTGTTCCGGAAATGCAGTGCATATTCAAGCTGCTAAGACTAATGACTTCTTGCCGATGCAAGTTTACAGTTTAGAAAATATTACTTGAGTGTTTGTGTCTTAGTCTCATGAAGGACATCTATAAAGGCAAATCAGAAACCTAATCTCTCTAACATCAAGGCCATTGTACACATCAATTTAGAGTTTGCTGAGAATGATTACAGGTAGCTTTTCTGTCAATATGTTCTGTTTGTGTGAAGGATATTTCTTGATATGAGGGCATTATGAAATGTAAAACCTCTGGCGTTGCCAACAAAACCCAAGTAGGGCAGATTGTAAAGGGTATTGTTCTGTCTGCTCATTCTCTGACGGACTAGTTAAGGATACTTGTTCATTATTTTTTCATTGATTTCTATGGCCCAAAATAGTTTGTGGTTTTACATTATGGCGTACTGTTTTTGTGTTAAGTCTTCACTGTCCGTAAACCTAGTAGATCTCTTTTATTATTGCCATCCTTCTCTCTCATTCACCAGCTTTTGTAAGGCAAGGCCGCCTTTCTGTGCCTGCTGTCTATTTGCTCTCATTCAGGGGATTCACTTGAGAGGCCACAGCTCAAATAAATTCGCTCAACAGCCACTGCTCAGTAGGGACCCCTCACTCGTTTCTCCACTTGCTTGCTCATTCTCTCTTACTCCGTGCTTTTTAGACTCTATCCATATCACTCTCTCAAACTCAGTCCTTTGCATCTTTTGCTGTCTTTATTTTTTCTTGCTGTATATCCTTCATTCACTGTGTGAGCGTTGTACTCTAAATTTAGAAACAGCACTTTAACAGCTTTAAGTGAGTTTAAACAAGTTATAGAACGGTGATGTCATTTATCAACAGCTATGTTTACATGCACAATCACGATCAGATTAAAAGTTATTCGAATTGAAAAACAGAAAATCATCGGATTGTACCAGTTATATGGGCACACGGTCAATTAATCCGATCATAATGTATGTGTATATGCACCTGGCTTTATTCAGAATAGAGCCACTGACATTATTGAAATCCTGTTTTCTTTTCCTTTTGGCTTGATTCTCCTTTTTACAAAGCCTGGTCCTGTTGTTCCCCATGATTATCGGCTTCTCTGACACTAAATTAAGGAGTGATATGGAAGTTTTTACGGGATATGGATAGCAGTTGTGTACTTTAAGTTCAAAATCTCAGATATTTGGTGAAGTCAAATCCAAGCCTCTGGAGTGATCAGGAGCTCTTCCCAAAAACAGTTTGGGATTTGTGAAAAGCTTAATCCTATCATGAAAAACATTAGAAAGAAGCATATTTTTGAAATTTCTTTCTTTGGTTTTAGAACCATACCAAAAAAGAAAACAACAGAAAAAACTACAACAGAACACAAAATTTGGACAAGTCAAATCAGGGCTGAAATGTTTTACACTAACCTACATGTTCTTTAAAAAACATTGTTTCATTCTTATAAAACCCCTGCTCTGCTTGTGAAAAAAACAAAACAAAAAAACATGTATTCTGTTTTTGAAAAACACACTGGTAGAATCTCATTTTCTTTTCTGAACCCAAGATCATTTATCGTCTCGTCTTATGAGCTGGATGTTTCGGCACACCCCTTCACTTCATTATTCATTTTAAAGCTGAGTCTATTTTTGCTGCCAAGCTTGCCCTGCATTTCAGAGTTTCAAAGAAATTCAACGTGCACATGAGCTTATGGACAGACGCACACACTTCCACAACACAGACACCCAATCATGTTTCTCTCCTCATCCGGAAGGAGCATAAATAAAACAGGAATGCAAAGACTTAGGAGCAGCAGCGAGATGCGTGTCGAGTTCTGGTGCATCTCTCCCTAGCAGCAGCGGTGTATATGGGACACAATCTCCGTGTCTGGACTTACTGGATTTACTCTCTCTTGGACCCTTTCTGCTGTGAGAATTTGCTGTTGTGTGCATAACCTGTCTGTACAAATTCCCTCTCTCTCTCTTTCTCTCTCTCTCTCTCTCTCTCATTCACACAAACACACACACACGCACGCACGTAAACAGCAGTTGGCTAATGCATTAGAAATGCACCATGCTATCATTTTAAACTAGTACCCTGCTATACAAATACAAAAATCCTATTCAGATAATAATCAACTGTTTAGGTCATTTCTTTCAATCAGAAAATGGGGAAAATGTGGGTCACATTCATTTTACATCTAATACTCACAAAATTTGTTTTTCCAACAAGGAAAAATATTGTAACATACATCATCATTACCCCATCATTTCAGGTGTTGTATTTGTTATTTCCAATCGTATACACACGTGTGTGTATATATATATATATATATATATATATATATATATATATATATATATATATATATATATATATATATATATATATATACTTTCTGAGCTATGTCTCGGAAACTAAATTCTGTGCCATAGCTTTATAAAATTATTGACATCAGAATAAGACTCAAAGCATGTGTGTGCATGAGTGTGTGTGTATGTCTTAGTGCTCTCCTAACTAGTCTCTGAATCAATACTTTAAAATCTCCAGGGGTTCTTTGGTGTGCAGTTATGAATTCTGAAGACTCATCTGACTGAACCCATGACCCTGAAAATGCCCCCCTGAAAAGAATGGAATCATGCCACTGTGTTATTTCACTCTCTGTAAACAATTGAAAACTAAAAAAAATGTGCTTTTTTGTATTTTACTCCCATGACTGACCTCAATTCACAGAAAGTCTGGATTGAAAAAGAAATCTCTAAAATGAGGTACCCAGTACTTGTAAAAAATAAAAACACAGGCACCTACTCTTGAAGCAAGACTAATGTGAAAATGTAGAAAAACACATTGTTTAAAGGACTGTTTGGTTTCAATCTTTGTCTGAGAAAGAAAATAAATGTAGATCTGTTCTGTGAGTGGATAATGCATGCAATTAACTAAGTTAAGGTAAGGCAGGTTTATTTATATAGCACATTTCAGCAAAAAGATAATTCAAAGTGATTTACATGATGAAAACCTTTTTTAAATAAATAGATTTTTAACCTTGATTTAAAAGAATTCTGTTTCTCAATTCTTCCAGTTTTATGGGAGTTTGTTCCAGATAAGTGGAGCATAAAAACTGAATGCTGCTTCTTGATGTTTGGTTCCGATTCTGGGGATGCAGATTAAACTTGAACAAGAAGACCTGGGTGGATGTACAGTGTACCCTCCACATGTTTGACTAGTCTTCATCTGTGATTTTTATAAACAACAACTTTTTAACTTATTCAGCAAATGAATAAAATCCTCTTGCAAGATTACTGATTGTTGCTCAACAACAACAGGGGCTCCTGTGACTTTTTTTGTTTTTGTTTTTTTACTGTACTGTTTTTTTACTGTCAGATGATCATCAATATTTTCTCTAAGATGTCAGATGCCATGTTATTGAGTAAACAATGTAATTTGTCTGTTTTTGTTTTTTTAATATGATTATTATTTTTGTATAGCATTTAATCTCATTCGCCTGCTGTCACATTTCGGGGCTCTTTCTGAAGCCGGTTAGGAGGAAACCACTTAGAGCGCAATCAGGTTCTTCACTGGGTTTTAAAGATGAACTTTCCTTGGGGGAATCAGGGTCTTGTAGAAGTTGAGAAACCTATTTTCTGCTGGAACTCTTGTGTTTTCAGTTGGTTTGCTCCTATTGTTTGTTGTGACCACAGCTGTTTCACCTAGGTGCAGTGTTCTTCATGACAGCGGTCTTCCCAGATCTGAAAGAAGGGCTTTATCTTTTGGCTTTGCACTGAGCGTGTTTTCAGGGAGGAATTTTGGTCAGTTTACTTTAATTAATATCAGCATTCTGTTTCTTGGGTGTCTGTTAGTTAGCTGTTTGTCAGTCTTATCACTGCTTAGAATCATTGGTTAGGTCACCTCATTTCCACACACAGCATTTACCTCCACATTCAATTCAAGCCGATGAATTTTCATTTCCATCACTGCCATTTTCTAGAGAACGTTGTTGTAGTCATCTGTAGAAAATTTTGCAACCTTGCAATTATTAGCTTGTGTTGCCATAAAAAAGTGCTGCGGCTCCTAATATCTTTTGGTCATCCTGTCAAAAATTAGTAAAAAAAAAAAAAAAAAAAACACTGCTGAAAAATCTTTGAGTGTCACTGATTCAAAGTAGTATTGTCCAACTTTTCTGTAGTTTTTAGGCCGAGAGATAAGAATTGGAAAATAATGCAAGCAAACAGGGAGCAAGTGGGGGAAGTGTCTGAGCAGGCAGAGGCAGAAGAAGTGAAGACCAAAATTTTTTGCAATAATCAAGGACACATTACAAGAATATTTGAAAACCTCATGAAGTAAATTGGAAAATCTATCAAAGAAATCTTAGTGCAAAAGTGATTACGGTTAGTATTATTTTTTTCTTTTTTTGACTGTAGTTCAAGCACAGCAGTCAAAGCTTTGATAGAAGATATTAATTTCAGCGATTTTAAATTATACAATTTGTTATTTTCTTTACTGATTTGATAAAACAGTGAAATACTTTAAGTCTCAAAACTCTAAAATATAGCGAGGATTTCTGAAAAGAGGTACCGTAGCTTTTGGGACATAAGGCAGTTACTATCTTACCTGGAGTAAAGAAAAAAAAAAACTCTCCTGACATCATCATTTTAGTATCCATATTAGTTGGTAGTTGGTTGAAGTATTAAGCCTACAGCAAGTCCAAGTGGAATCAAGATCTAAGTGTTTTTCTATAATCTTAAAAAAAACTCCAATCTCAAAAACATCATAGTAGTTCATGTGACAGCTATTTCACATTTGCCTTGAACAGTTATTTACCATCTTAAATGAATGTACAAAAGAGTGTGCCAACAATAATCTTTCTGTTTAAAACATATACTTAGAAGTATCTGCATAAAAATTATATGTAATATTTGGTAGATTTGTACTTCGCCTTACTTTCCTATTAGGTGGTCCTGCCAAAATTAAGGTGTAGCTAAAGATCATTAGGGACACACCACTTCCTACAAATCATTTCATGTTAAAACAGTTAAATGATCAATTTATGCGTAAATAACCACCAAGTGCAAATGCAACAGCAGTTTAAAGGTTCATAACATAGCATTAGACTAGAACTAGAAAAGCAATGTAGTTAGGCCTAAACATGAAGAAATATAGCCTTTAAGTGAAACATCAAATCCTGTTGATGAAAAGGATGCACAGTTTATAGTGTGCTACTACATCAGATCAGTATAAAGTATGTTTTCTGGTCATACTTGATCTCCTCCTGACCATCCGGGTTTGAAAGTTCAATTATATACACAATGTCTGAGGGTGTCCCCACCTCATATCATTACTATCCTGTTTTCATCCTGCTTTACAGTTGAACAAAAATTGATCAAGAAAGGAAAATAATAATGTATATAGCTGTGCTGTGTTTACGTTATGCTTTATTTTCAAAAACATACGTGCACTATGGTATTGCATGTGTCTAACTAAGAACCGGTAAAGCCCTCTGTTTGTCCGTGCCATTGGGCCAGCTAGTTTGCCTAATAAGAGGAGCAGTGGGAATCCTATGAAAGCTTAATGTGCAGCTTATTTAAAAGGAAGTGCATTAGGGGTTTTGTGCCCCCATCAGTCCTCTGCCAGCCTCCCTCTTCCCGCCTGTAGCGCTTTTGATACTCCTCTCAAAAACCAGCAACCTCAATTCAGTCCACTTCTGTTTCAGGAGTGGAATTCAGTCACAAATGAATGAGTGCATTTAGTAGCAAGGTTTCTATCCAGCCATTGTACTGTTGACGAAGAAACCTGGTTCTGGTTCTGTGTGTATGAACCCATTTCCTGTGAAATGTATGGATAAACCACAAAGCAAAAACAAAAGACCAAGAGTAGCGATTAGAGCACTAATGATTGGTTGGCATGTATGTAGTGCAGCAGGGCCGTGCTAAGAACATAAAACACAAGATATAAAACATCCAACAAAGAACTACGTCACTTCAATCTGAACATATTTCGAAACATATCTGCTAACTGCCCCATGCTAAGGACCATAAGCTAAGCTATAAAAAACGCTAGTGTCACTCTTCATATCCCCCCAGAATACATATTCCAAACAATGCACAAAATCCACACATTGTAAAATTTGGCATGGATGTAAATGGTTCTTACCGTTCCACATTCTCAACTCGGTCATTCTGGGCATTGTCTTGTTGGCCATGACACTCCTTATAAACAAAATCCCAGTCTGAAGAGTTCAGTAAATTCCGGAGATTCAGCTGCAAGTTCAGGTTCGCCGTGGTTCACTGTACATGAGGTAGCTCTGCCCACTAAAATAAACCCACTTAGGTAGTTATTACCTAAAATGCTAAAAACAAGTTATTCAAGTTTGAAGTTAGAGAAATCGGTCCCTTGAATGTTTTGTGCAAGTGCTTCACTACATGCGATTTTTTACTACCAGGTGGAGCTTGACCACTGTCTGTAGACCAAAACAAGATGTGTATCAAACCACGCCTCCCTCTATCTCCAACACATCTCTCAAACACTCGGCACCCATTTCCCCTTCTCACCCACTGGCTCATATGAGCCTACTTGCAAAGGATAAATACACAGCCAATCAACATCACCTTTCAGAGGAACATGTCTAGTGAAGTTAGTAACTCATAACTTTTTAATGGCATTAGCAAAAGAACATTTTGATCCGATAGGAGTGCTCACTGACATTTTGTGCCTGGCGGTGGCATTTTATGGGCAGGGAGGTGCTAAGCCCTGAGTGGCAGCTGTTCACGTGCACGTACATGCATTTCGTGTGCACGTACGCGCATGCACGGCCGGCCCGGCTATGTAATTAAGAGATTGGAGAACAACATAGATAGATGGTGTGTGACATTTAACAATAGTTCATCTATAAATATACGTTTAGTTCTTCCCAAAACTATTTTTAGTTCTTTCTATCTAAAATAGTGAAATGTTGCTTATTGCTCTCTTAAGCATGCACCCAAAATAGATACAAAGTGGTTTAAAAGCAGAAAGTGTATGTCATGGCCATCACAAAGACCTGATCTCAATCCCTTTGAAAATTTGTGAGCAGAGATTAAATGGTGTGAGAGTGCAAAGCAACGTTCAAACCTAACTCTCACTAATATGAATTGGACCAAAATTCATGTAAACTATTTTGAGAAACATGTGGAACTTTATTAATCTATCTACCCTATTCATACAATTTAAAAGGTGATGCTAAAAAACACTAAGGAAATGTTTATAAGTATTTAAGTTTAAGAATGTGAAAAAATAAAAACAAAGTAAAATTATCTCTCAATATTAAGGCATTTAGTTAATAGAAATAATTTGTTAATCCTATTTGACCAAAAACAAGATGTTTAGTCTGATTTTAATGTTAGTTAAAAATGTTATGTCTTAGCTATATGGTTGCAGCTGTATAAAGTAGACTGTTCACTTTCAGGTTTTTTCTTAGATCAAACCTTTGACTGCATCGTTTTTAGAAGAAATGTATAATTCCTTCCTTTTCTTCAGAATCCTCAAAAAGGTTTTTACAGCCTTTTTTTGTGGTAATAACCAGGCCTTGTAGAGTTTTTACATTTGGCAGAATTTCCTTTGCCAATCTCCTTATAATTTTCTAGGCTTTTGTTGCATTTTGTGTAGTTGAGGAGAACAACAATCAAAGCAATTGTGCAGGATAGCAGGAGATCACATGAATACAGCGGGAGAACAGCAAGACATCTTATGTCATTATGACTTGTCCTTTCAGTATAGACATTTTCCTTTCTGCCACCTTGACGACAAAATTATGCCTGTCCAAATGCTGGGCAGGTTTAAATGAGGCGTTTCCTTAAGAGGCTGTCCATGTTTTGTTTTTGGTTGTTGCTTTTTTTTTTTTCTTAGACTGGAACTGACGTTTGCTGCTGTTGTTTAGCTGGTTTGGGAGATTAGTCTTTCAAAGGATGGGTTCACAACCATAGGTGTGGTAAAATTTTCATGTTTTCAACCGAGAGGTAAAGTCTAGCCTCCTTTAGTAAAAGCTCTTCATACTGCTTGGTAAAAAAAAAAAAACATTTTGAAATGATTGCGTTGCCTTTGCTTTGTGGGTTCGAACCTGTGCAGCTCATTTTTTGTCATGCACAAAAAGACAGTATAACAGGGTCAGTAAAAAACATTCATACAACTGTCGACTTTCACAGCTGTGGCAGCTGTTAGGAGCATGACAAGTTTCCTGTATAATGTTTTTTTTGTTGTTGTTGTTTTTAGGGTTTTTTCAGTGGTGTACCACATATGGCAAAGGTCAGTTGTACACACAATGAGAGGTAGCTAGGTATCAAGTTGTAATCCATGTTCTCTGTTGGTCTGCTGTCCATATGAGCATTCTTGTTTTGATAAAAACACAGTCAGTAGAGCAGCAGGTCTTCCAAAGCCTTTTTGATATTACATATTTCCCTGCCACCAAACCCTGTCTGTTGCTGTCGACCTGCTGGTGCAAGGTCCGTATTACTCATAGTTTATCCTCTTGTCTAAGAGAGTGCTCTTGATGTGTCACATCTCTCTTTTCTGTATGATGTGAAAGCTGTAACATGTCATATTCATGTTGCTCTGGACAACACTATCAGTTGGCACTGTTTCTTTTTTACTTTCTTTTGTAAATCATTGCCAGTATGTCACACATACTGGCAATGATTTACAATCAATTTAAGAGCATCTTTATAAAATAGAGTATCAATAAAAAGTAGGTGACTAAATTCAAAAAGGAAAACACATACTATGATCAATAAAATTATTTTTCTAATGGAGAAATGCATTACCAATCTCGAGGAGAGCTGCTGATTTGACAGTTGAACCCTTCACATGCTGGTAAGCCACAAAATGTCATTGTTAGATAATGTGGTTGTTTGCAGAGTGCTAAAGCAAACCTTATTTTTAGTGGTTTGGTGGAAGGAAAAACTGTGGTTTAAAACAGTGCACAAACAAGAGGAATAACTGCTTCCTTTGAGTGGACTACGAATCAAAGCCTGTTCAAGAAGTTCACGGAGTTTCACATGGGATGAAATGTGTCTCAGATCAGTGCTGCATCCCAAGCATGAGCTACAACTAATAAATTCCTTGTGATCTGCCACTCCTGAACCACAGACAATATCTAAAATGTCTTATCTGGGCCCAAAAGAAAGAAACAGTAGAGAGACACATAATCTGAGTTGTTTCAGGTTGTTTACAAGGTTTCCGCAGTGACTGATGATTTGGGGAGCCATGAAATCTGATTGTTTTGGTCCACTGTATTTTCTTAAGTCCAAAGTCAATGCTGCAGTTTACTGGGAAGTTTTACCCTGATTCGTATTTAATTTTCCAGAAGAATTTAGCACATTGCCCCACTGCCAAAAGAACCAATGATTGATTGACCGGCAAACACACCTGATCCAATCCCCAGAGGGAACCCATACTGTACTGACCCATTTTTCCCATTATCTGGATCTAATTATATCGCAGGAAAGAGAACACATCCAGAAAATTTTGCTTGCTCTAACATAGTCAGTTGCCTTTTTTTATTTGTTGAAAATTGTGTTTTCCTGCATGCTTTGCAGCATGCTAATTAATTTTTGCATTGTTAATATTTGCTTCACAATTCAATATTTCTATGCAGAGCTGACTTTCAGTTTATTTTTTAGGCAACAGTGCACCAAATTACTTCTCCCTCAAGGTTTGTGCTTTGTTTTTTGTCATGACTGCTTTGTTGAACACAACAGAGACTGAGCATAAGTGTAAGAACACACTAGCAAAGAAAAAGCGAGCACAGAGAACAAAAAGGCAGCTTGATATGTGAAAGAAATGCATGTACCAGAAGTGTGCTGTTTTATCTTCAGCTACATCTTCAACTTGGCTGATAACCACCTAATCACAGTCTATGTTCCTTGTGGTCATGGTATGTAAAAGGTGTTCAGCCATTATAAGCCATGCATTCATAGTTACCCCAGTTTTAGTACTTTCACTTCTGTTTCATCATACATTGATTGTGAAGCTATTAAAAAAATCTAATTGCTCATTTTTAAGTATAAATAAAAGAAACCCAGAAATCTATTTTTAAAAGCGTTTTTAGCATGTGTCTTGATACTGTTTTGCATTCACGGGACTAAAGACATTTTTCCAAAGTTGATAAAAAAAAAAAAAAACAAGAATTTGAACTTCTTTTCTCTCTATGTCTCCCTCACTCAGTATGAGCCTCACACTCATCAGTTCGCTTGTCCTACATCATAGTCTCCCAATTACTCCAAGTCAGTGTGGTTCAGTACAGAACAAAGGCTAATTTGAGGCATGTCACTAGCTAATTTGTGACATGTGGCTAGCTCTTTGAAATATCACACGTAGACGGTTGAAACAGCTCTCTGCTTTAATCTCATTAGCAGCCTAGTTGCACGTTGGAGCTCGATTCGCTGTTTATCTGCTCTGTAAAAGAGGGCATTTATGAGGGGAGCATGCTAAGCAATGAATTGCCATCTGATTTTGTATGCTGGTTATAACTAAGCCCACAGGTGGCCATAAATATTGTCTCTCTCCAGTGAAGAAAAGAAGAAAATTAATTGAATGCTACACTTAAAACAACCCTTTTGCCACACTATAGTTAAATCTGTTTTTTCATGGTTTAGTAGAAGGGGATTTTTTGCATGAGTATTTCACATAACAGCTAATGTTTGTTTAGTGCCATACAGATCGACTGTAAGACTGTAAAAGCTAATACAGCAGTCCAAATTCCCATCTAATGTTAATATTACAACTAACAATACTGTTTGACTAATGTCGTTCACAAGATCAGGGCATAGTTTAAAAGTAGTTATTCATACTAAACACTGGATTTTTGATTATATTGTTCAGATTATGTGAGCTAAATAAGCATTTACTTCTAAATGACGCTTTGTTTACATGTTATGAACTTTATGAATAATTGCAAAGCCAAACACCTGAACCTGCTGGCTTGCAGTTGTCTGTTTTGAGCGTTGGTGGCTCATAAATGACATTCAGCCAGACGAGACAGGTTTTGTTCTTCCCTCTCGTTCAGCTCAATGGGGTCTGTAATTAGCTGGCAGAATGTGTCTGGGAAGAGACTTCGATGCCCAAAGGTGACCATGAAAGGCTTTTTATCTTCGGTTCTAAACACTAAATGATGTCTGTTCTCGTTGTTATCACTGCAACCAACCACATCTTTTTAGGTTGGGCTTCCAGTGAAGCACAGAATCAACTAATCATTTCTGGAAAACATATGGAAAACTACACTATAACGTTACTGTAAATCAATATTGGACTGAGGAAAAACAGTACGACCTCAAACTAGATTTTCAGTTGACTTTAGAGATATTGAATACCCACTTGATGTTTAAGTATACATCTGTTTCCTGCCTTACTTCATGGCAAATGGGTGGTTATAAGACTGAAAGTTTAGCCTAAAGTTCTAACTCTATCAAACTTTTACCGGTTAAAGTGAATAAAGTGAACTGCATGGCTTCAAGAAGCAGTTATCCTAGCATACAAATAAATGAGAATTAATACCTCTACCATACAAATGTGTACAACCAGGTTGTCAAAGATATCCTTAGAAAAAAAAACTGTGGCAGTCGTGTTACAACTCAAGGATCCTGCATATGTTCCCATTGTACAAATTCTAAGCAGGTCAACTCATATTTTGCAGCTTTGACCTAATAATAACAACACTATTTGTCTTCAGACTATGCTGTGCAGACATTCCATGTGTACTTATGAAGATTTACTCACTTCTGCTTGCTAAATCCATGGAGTAGCTCCAACTGATGGCAGTCCATCATATTTTCTGAAAAAAAACAACAACTTTATTATGATAACATTTAGGGTGGGGTATCGATTCAATTCAAATTTCAAAGAATTGATTCCATTCTGATTGTCAAGATTTAGAATCAATTCTTTCTGATCCGATCTCAAGTTGGATTGCTGGTATTAAAAAAAATGTTTTAGCTTATACCTGAATTACATGACTGTGTAGTTATGAAACATCCATCCATTTTCCAACATGTCTATCCCTTTGTGGGGTCGCAAGGGGTGCTGGTGCCTATCTCCAGCTGTCAATGGGCGAGAGGCGGGGAACACCCTGGACAGGTCGCCAGTCTATCGCAGGTTATGAAACATATTGATACTAGTATTATATCAACATTCAACAGCAAATTAATAAAGTAATGGTAGTTAATGGTGGCTGTAAGGACCAAACCCTCTCCCTGAATGTTGAGACAATTGCTTTCACAAGCATGCTGTGGGGCAGAATACCCAAACATTTCCAGGTTAGAAAACAGAGGATGCCAGAGATATCTACAGCTGCTTTTTGGACACTAACCTGGTGCATTATTAAAAATATGAGATTAAAAATGCACCTCCCGTAGTGCAGTGTGAGCTGTAAAATGTTGGATAACACATTTAAGTTCACAGTGGAAAATACATGTTTTTAAATTGATCTTCGGTTATAGGCAAGGCAAGGCAAATTTATTTATATAGCACAATTCAGTACAGAGACAATGCAAAGTGCTTTACATGATTAAAATATATGAAAATAAAACAGAATAAAAGCAAGTAGGAATAAAATGTAGAAACAAAATAGAACATTAAAAACAGTTGGACTAAAAAAGTTGAACTAATGATGTTTCAGTAGAACAGTTTAAGTAGAACAGTCAAAGGCAATCCTAAACAAATGTGTTTTTAATCTTGATTTAAAAGAACTCAGGCTTTCTGCACTTTTACAATTTTCTGGAAGTTTGTTCCAGATAAGTGGAGCGTAGGAACTAAATGCTGCTTCTCCGTGTTTAGTTCGTGTTCTAGGTATGCAGAGTAGGCTGGAGCCCGACGACCTTAGGTGCTAAGCCATTCAGGGATTTATAGACTAACAGAAGTATTTTAAAGTCTATTCTCTGAGATACAGGGAGCCAGTGTAATGACTTTAGAACTGGGGTTATGTGTTCTACTTTCTTAGTCTTAGTGAGGACGAATCGATCTTTAGAAATTAATGAATCAATCTTTAAGAATTAATATGAGAATCCATTCAGAATAGGAAAATCGATGTTTTTAACACAGCCCTAATAATATTACTTATTCACCCACTGCAAAATGTGGATACATAGCTGCACTGATGACTATTCACTTTCCTTGGCATGACAAAGGTTGAAGTTTTTCCAACAAGACATTAGTCTGTCTCTTTCAAATAACTCTCCTCATAATGTTTTGACCATTTGGCGCATTGAACTTTCACCCTAAATTGGTCAGACTGAACAATAAGTATGGAAATGAAAATAAAAAGGAACTGTGATGTTACAACAAAAGTAATTTACTCTATGCTTACCAAGTGAGTGTAGATTTTATACCCTTCATCCCATTATACATGCACTATATAAAACTGCAGCGTATCATAAAAGCAACACTTCATAGATGTGCCAGGACTTTTTTAAAAAAATGTGCTGTTTACATTTAGACTCATTCAAATACAATTTTACATAAGCAAACATATATCACAAGAAAAGAAAAAAGTGACACCACAGCCCAAGAAGGAAACACAAAAGAGGGTGTGTTTATTTTACCTGTTTTTTAAGTAAGATTTGTCTGTGTATTCCATCTTCTTGTTAAATGAAGTGTGGCAAAGAACCAGTCTTTGCTGAACATTCCTTTTCATCATTGATATGGATTTATTTTAGTTCCTTTAATCATTTAAATAATTGTTAAATAGGTTTCAAATCCAAAATTCACATTCCAAAAAATTACATTTTTCATTGGAATCTAACTCATAATTTAGATTGAGTGGTTGCTTGGTGTGTGTATGTGTCCCAGTGTTATTTCTTTCTTCTTTTTTTTTTTTTTTAAAAAGCACTTAGTTTGAAGGAAAAGAATTTGGACATTTGGATTACTTCTTCTTACATGCGGATTTACCACTAACTCAGCCTGACAGAGGCGAAATCATTATGAGGTGGCTGAGAGAAAGGTCACTTACACAGCAGATAATCCTGTGCAAGAAGAATTCTCTGCCAACTGTTATCTTTGATCCACCTTTTTCTTTTCTGTTTTGAAGTAATCTGTTCAGAGCCTGTCTCACTATCTTTATGAAACTGTCTACACTTCAATTCACTCTTCACATATGTAGAAATAAAAAAAAATTGGATTTTGCCTCTTGTCTTTTGGCTAGTATGTAATTTACTCTTTTATACAGCTTCTGGGTTGGTGTTTATTTTGTTGCCCCAAAATAATAAATGACTCCCTTTTGGTTATAAAAAGAGCCATTCACTGCAAATTACTGGAATATGGCCTGTCTACTTGACAGAAACTGCTTTTGTTGACCAAACTAGGAGGCACTGCAGATTAACTGTAACTGACTTTATTACTGAACATGTGAATTCCTACATAGCATCTCACATTAACCCTCCGTGTAGAATTTTTTTCTGTAATGTATTTTTTTAAAATTACTCACATTTGAACAGTACAAACATGCAGTCTTTTCATTCTTTCAAACTTTTGAGTTCCTCGTTGCAACCCCATCACCTCAGCTCTACAGCTACCGTGTCAAGCCGTGCCTCACTGTTGTGAGGGAGTCACTGCAGGTGTCCCGGTCACAGTAAATAAAACATCTTCCCACCAGTGGTGAAATATTGAACAGAAGAGGCTCTGAGCTGCTTGTCTTGTCTGAGGGGGTGGGGTGAAAGCCCAGAGGAGCTGTAGATGCAGCAAATAGAGAGGGAACGGCACTAATGTTACGCTGAGAAAGTGAGGATATGGGTGAAAGCACATTACCACAGAGAACTCGGTTGGAAGAATTGCCTCCAAAAGACAAGAGAGATGGGAAGGAAATGGGAACCGATAATGGAGACCTGCCAGGGCTGTTTTATCTTCTTGCTTCCTTTACCCCTTTACCCAGTTTGTACATGAACTGCACACAGAGCTAAAGGGAAAGCGGGTCATGGTGACTTTTCAGCTTGAGATGTGAACTGCACTGGTCTCCTCTTTGTTCATTCATTAGGCTCCCGCTGAGTCACCCTGTAGAAGCTGCACACAACTTCACGCTAACTCATACCCACTGTCACATCAACGCTGCCACATGCCAGGGAGGCTGCAGTGGCAACAGAGAGCAACACGGCTCTTTCTGGATCTTTTTTTTCCCCCTCAGAGATTGGATGTTTTTGAGTTGCATTCTCGAGAATGCATAAAGCTTGTCCTTGCCGTAGTCTGACAGTACACTGCAAAAAAGAATTCTAAATCAAGGGTGCTTTTTCAAATTTATATAGAGCCTTTTAGCAGTGATTTACAGTTTAAAGGGCATATCTGTTCCAAGTATTTGATGTCATTCAGTGTATTGATGGCTTCTTTTGTCATTGTTAACATTAATAACAAAACAGACTAGCAAGGGGGGTGTTCTATGTTCTGACCAACAATTAAACCCCCAGTTTTGCTAGTGACAGATGGGTACTATAACAAATACCCTCTCTATCATAATTATAATAGTGAATGTAGGAAGCTTATGGATTGCTGGCATTCTCCTTTGTCTCAGGTTTTGGTTTTAAGGAAACATAGAACCAATTATGAACTTAACTTCAGGAATGCAATTATTGACATCACACTACTAAACTGTCTCATTTAAGACCGTTTTTATATTATATGTTATATACGTGATTAGCATGGTTAGCTATATTGAAACAGCTGCATTTGTTCAAATGTTGACCCCCACTTTAATTTCACATTTTCAAAAGGCTTCCAACATTTATTTCCAAATCCAGCACCTGCCATGACAGATAGAAGTTGAAACCTCTATGGGACAGAATCTTCTTGTTAGCCACTTAAAGCCTTGCTCTCTCTTGCTCTCTTGCAGCATGATTAAACCAGACATGTCTGGACCTATTTGTGGAAAATACTGTTTCCTTTTTTTTAGATGTTACATTTATTTGTCTCCTCTCACTTCAATTTAAAAAAACTTACTGATACTGCAAAGCCTGGTAGCTCAATGTGGTGGATTAATCAATTGGATAAATATCTTATTTTTGACTTTATGACCGGCCATTCTTAGGTCAGAGCTGATCAGGATGAAAACCATTGGATTCAGATTTTATTTATTCAATTTATTCAAAAGTAAATGTTTCTTATTCAAATTATATAAACATTGCATTTGTGGCTTTGCAGTCAGTACTAACAAAGATTAGATGTTTAGTTTTAGGACAAGGTGGTCTTTGGGAACGCATCACAGAAACATATAGACACCAACTTAAATCATTCACCTCAATTTAAATTGACGAAGGCTCAACTTGGCTATAAAAAGGTAATCCTAAAATACTCACTATTTGTTGGGGCTGTGTACCTTAGCTTGTCACTAGATTATCTTTTAAACAAACAACTAAAATGTTAAGATTTTGGAACCTGTACAGTCATAATTGTAAGTCTCAGATGAAATAATAACTTGAGGCAACACTGTCATGTTTGGTTTTAAGTGTTTTGCCCACATGCAGAATGCACTCGGTACACAGGTGGTGTTCTCTACGAGGATTTATTGATCAAGGAAAGAAACACGGGTTTGCGGGAAGAATCTGCCACAGCGACGGTATCACGGGAGGGAGAGCGGAGCCAGAGGTGCCGGGTCGGTCTAGAAGGCAAGAGAGGTGATTAGCCTAAGATAGTGATTTGGTGGAATTACCGAAATGCGCACGCTTACCACAGAGTGCGGAAATCCAGACCGGGGGGGGAAAGCGATCGCGGACTCAGCGTCTGTCCGGTGGTGGTTGGTGACCGTGAGAATGGTGGGCGTGGGCAGCAGTGGGGGTCCGAGCAGCAGCGGGGAAGATCCAGAGATCCAGAACCAGCGGGAGGAACCAGGTGAAGCCGGGAAGAGCCCTGGACCGCGAGATGAGGCTTCAGACTCAGAAGGGACCAGAGGAGCTCAGGTGGAATCCGGCAGGTGAGCAGACGAGGATCACGAGAGGAGAACCTTGGAGACACAGAAACTGATTCTTAGTTCGAATAGAGATTTAGCTAGTAGAAAGCTGAGGCCGATCTGTCATACCACGACGGTAACAATCTGGCATCCTCCCGCTGTTCATGCGCCGTTCTTATAGTGCAGCCCCTGGCACTGCTGAACCACCTGCAGGTGTGCGTGCCCCGCCCACCAGTCGAACAACAGACACCTGTTGAAGGAAGTAGAGAGGGTAGGACCGGCAGCGAGCTGCACGGTTCTGCCGGCTGAGTCCTGACAAACACTAGTAGTTAAATTCAGTTTTTTGAAAGAAGAAGAAGAGGAGAGGTGAAATAAAGAACATCATGGTGAGAATTCCTGGTGTGTCTAAATATGAACTTAATCCTGTGTTCACAGACAGCACTCCAGACACTAATTACTACTTTGCAGCTTGGAATCACAACGGAAACTATAGCACCTATAAAAAAAAAAACTTGATTAAGGTTAACCCTTTTTTTGATGAGTATTTGTGTGGAACAAAAGAGTACAACAAGCAGTTAGTTACTTTTTGTTTCCAATACTTTTGAACTGTCAGTCACCATTCAAATAAAAACTTATATGATTCTTATGATTAGATTTATGCACTTTAGTATAAAGGTGCATTTTGGTTTCTTGATTTTTCATCAAGTATACAAGAAGCAGCATAGTTTGGACAGTATAGAATTCAGAGTTTTGTCCATCATATTGACACACGGCAGAGCAGATAATTGGTTTGTATGTTTACAGTATATACTTCAAAGAACTTACTCTACATATCTTCTGCAATTTAACATGTTCTCTATAGCTGACCTAAAAGATTTCTGTACACATTTTTCTTTCCAATTTTTAATCAATTATAGGTTTATAACAATGCAAAGTCCTAACTAGTCTGGCACTAGATAGTGGCTATATAACAGCTTCTAATTTCAGCATTGCTGTTAATGAGAAGCAATGATGCTGCATTTAATGCTGGCAGACAGGAGGACTTGAATCATTGGATTACTTGACTCATTCAAATCATAAACCACTATAAGTAGTTAAATGAGGGGAAATTAAAAGATTCAGCTACAGGCAAAACAAAGGGGAAGCCATGTGAAAATTTTCAATGGGTTTTGTCATCCTTAAGATTTCCAAAATTGTGATGTGTGTCTGCCAGTTTGAGACCCACACAACTATGTACCATGCACAGATTGTGGTTGTTGAAATTTGGAATATATACCATGGCATTTTACTTATCAGATTTTTAATACAGAACAACAAATCTTTAATTAACTGGATTCTCTGAAGCTAAGCTTTGATATTGGCAGTTTATGTGCCCATTAATCAGCGCAATTATGAACAACAAAATCTTACAGTGCTGTCAGCTGTACACCAAACTCAAGTCCAAGAGATAGAAAGTGTTCATGAAATCACTGTCTATGTACTGTGTTCCTGATAAGACAACAATCTGGAGGTTAATGCACTGCTCTCCCAGCCTTTGAGATAAAGTTAAAAGGCATCTTTATACAGACAACATTTTTTTTCCTTTGGACTAGTTTTAAATGTGGATTATATATTTTCTTGCCAAGAGTATTTTTATTTCTTTTTTTTTCTTATCACAAAACTGACCAACCCCCATCCCTTCCCCACTCCATCTCACCCCCAAATAACAAATAAAACAGAACCCCCAAGAATGGAAAGGGTCATTTTACACTCACCACCATTGTCTCAGGTTGGTCCTTTGTTGTCTTCAGAACTGCCTTGATTTTTTATGCTATAGATTCAAGTGAATCTCTCTAAAAAATTTTGAGAGGCAAAAATGTGGCAGTAGCCATCAAAATATGGGTCCACTGAGGTCATAAAGGGAGGAATATGGTGAGTAGCAATACTGATGCACTTGATATTAATGAGCCAAAAGACTGGCAAGTTTTCCTGTTGTTTAAGCCAAATTCTGACCTTACCATCTGAAAGTCACCTCTTAAAACAAGATATACAAAAATTTAGTTAAACCTGTGGGAATTGTGACCTCAGTTTCCAGTTCTTAGCTTGCAGGCATGGCATCTTCAGATAGGCTACTCTGTTTCCAGTTTGCTATGAAGTTTGTTGTGTTGTGTATTCAGTTTAAATTTTGTATACGTTGGTTGTGACAAGTGTTTATTAGAGCTGTAGGCATAGACCAGTAACTGGTTTCACGGTATACCACAGATGAGAAAGTCCCGGTTTCAAAACCAATAAAAATCTCAGTCATACCATAACTGCGGTATAAGCATTTCTTTAATGTTTCATCAGAGAGAAAGTGGAAGTCCAATCCCTCAGGTCGTGTGAATTTGTCTTTTCAATTTGACCCTTTGCCCAAACAGTGTCTACTGGGGAACTAAAGAGCTTGATTGGGATTGTAGCTTTTCATTCCTGAAGCCTTGTTTGGTATAAAGTAGGATCTGTACACAATGGGTAAGGTCCCACCAATCCGATGCCAGAAATTAAAGGTAGATTAATATCTGTTGAGTTTTAGGGAAAGGCAGATGATTGTATTTTTTTTCCCATTGCTAAACAGTAATACTTAATCTACAGCCGTCTTATAGATAAGGAAGTGGGACGGGCAATGTATTTGCATTTGGCAAGAGTTTTCTTACCATCTTTTAAACAGTCCCGTCCACCTGAAGCTCTTATTTTCTCGGAATCTGAAGCCTGTTTATTAGCAGAGATTGGTTTTACCTCAAGACACCGACAAAATTACTTGCAGAAAATCAAAGCAATGCAATGAGAAACAAAAGATAAAAGGTGGAAGCAATACGCATATGCACAAAATGACTCTCAAATAAAAACCCACACACATTCAGCGAAGCATCTGCTGGCTATATTCCATTTTCTTTTTAAGTGACTAACAGCTGTCCCTTGGATGATTTCTAATTAGAAGGCTATTGATTACACTCAAAACTCAACTCCCACTTTCGGCTTGATGAAGAAATGCAACAGATGTTTTAAAACATCATTATGGGATTCATTATTTAATGAATAGCATATTTTCATGTAATTTTACTGCCCTATTCAAAGGATAAGTACCAATGTATTCCAAGGACACTGAGCTGTTGGCTCTCTCACAATATGAGACCTGCCTCCAAGGCATCAAAGCTGGAAAACTTTTAAACTGTCCAAATGTCTTACTGCTTTTGCTTTTCACTGCTTTTGTAAATAATGTTTTCATTAACTTTCAACATTTGTACAAGCGACTCAACATAACCAACTCTAATTGCTTTGCATCCTTTGGGGAAGTCATCTGATCTTCCTGCTTACCTAAATGCATTTTAGCATTCTAATGTTTTGTTTCTTTATGCAATGTGTAGAACAAAAGAAAAGTTATGAGAAAAGAAGATGATAAACATATTCCTCCCTTTTGTTTGAACAAAGGTGTTGCTTATTAGCAGTACTAATTTAATCCGTTCCTTTGTACAGCGCTGAGATCAGCAAACCCTGTACTTTAATTTCAGCTGACTTGTCTGTATCTGCTGGAATGTGTTCCTAATGTATTCTTGGAACAGAAATATTAATTTAAGGCCATGTTTAATAATAATGTTTACTTGGGTTTATTGTGGTAACTGGTGATGGAGATTTATTCATAGCTAAAGTCATTTCTGATTATTTCATACGTGTTGTAGAAAGTAAAAAGATTCTTGTGGAATGTGATTCAATCTTTAGTTCTAGCGAGTCTATTCATACTGCAACTGTTTGCTTTTCTACCTACAGTTGCAGGTAAAATTGTTCAAGCAAAGCTGCTGTAGATCTGCCATGTATACATGATTTTCTTTTATTTTTGCTGCACGTCCTTTGCACTTAGTCAAGGATTTTTGTGAAATTTTATGAAATCTTCTTATAGTTGTACCTCTATGAACATTAATGACCTTCGCTTACTTTATTCTTCCATTACATTGTCTGTGCACGGCAATAATATTCTGAAAATGTCAGATATTTTTTGTGAACATGCAGTGAAATGCTGCTGTCTACAGTACAGGTATCTGAGGTGTTCTTTCTCAAGTACAGTTGATACAGGATATGAAGTCTTTAATTGGTGGCATCAGCTGTGCTGGAGACCACGTGATTTGCAAATGGGTTCTCTTATGAATAATTCTATTCAATGGTCTGAATAATTTTGAAACTGTCACCGAAAGTAAGATTTTGCATTGAATTTGGATCAGACTCTTCTTAATACTCGTTGTGTAAAGTTAGTTAAAATGTTCCTGTAAAAAAAAAATCTATTGCAGATAACATTTAAAGCAGGGGCTTTAAAATTATTTTTGGTTATATATTATAACCAAGAACTCATAAACTAAAAACATATTTTTTTTATGAAATAAACAAGAAGAAGCCCAAAAGCTCATTTGCTTGATGCTGCGTAAATTCATCTCAACTATGAAAAACAAATAGCTTTGTAAGCAAAATGCAAGGCTGTATACGTGTGCAAGAGGCTGCTTTTTGATGTCGACTGTTGATTTACAAGTTTTGACAGCTATTAAAATGCCTCAGGTTCAAAGTCATGTTTCAGCAAAGAGTGCTATATTTGCGCCTGTCCCCCTGCGGTTCAACCTAGCGAGGGTTCTTAATGAGTACGGTTTTTCTTTTTTCTGCTTTGGGCAGGGTATGTGTCTACTTCTTCATCTAGTCTGATGAGACAAGAACAGACACATGACAGTATGAATACACATGACCAGCAATGGTTACAGATAGATGTTTTCTGGCTGTTGGTCTTTTTTTTTTTTCTTACAAGTTTAGTCTTTAACAGATTAGATAGCTAACTGGTCCTTTATCCTGTCAGTTTTAATAGATGTTACCTGGAATATCCACTGCCTGCACTCAAAAACAGACCACCTTTTACAAACACATTCCGACTTGCTACTTTTTATAATGGGGTATTAAATGGTATTAGTTCATCAGGTACAGACTGTGGCACAGAATATGGAAAAGGTGTCATTGTACCATTGCGCACCGCATTATAAGGCGCACAGTGAATAAGCGTGTATTTGTGCGTCTTTGTCCACATATAAGGTGCACCGGATTATGAGGCGGTAAATATTCTTCCCAAGTGTGTAATATCACTCCGCCCCATCATGTACACAGCTCTCTCCTGAGAGAGAGAGCTATCCGTCTCTGTCGGGAGGACAGAGTAGTTGGACTACGCTGCCCTTTTCCGTGGACGTTTTACCCTTCATGGTCGAATGTACTGTTGCCTACATTTCTTGTGGCAAATTCATACAATTTTCACACTTTCTGCCAGTGGGACAAAGTGGCGGAACATATGGTAAAATGTGTGATTAGCTAGCTGAGCACCTAGAGCCGTTTCTTTTGTAGCAGGCTCCCACCTGTCAGTGAGAACAGAGAGGGACTATGATGCTGCGCGTCCTTGCGACCGCCTGCTTGGAGCATCTCAGTGTATCAAGCTCAGTGTCACATATACATAAAACAGTTCGATGTAAAGATTTCTTGCCTCCGAGAAGTTTATAGTGTGACGTGGCTGTCCGGCTTGAGTATGCCTTGAGTCTGCATGGATCTCCGCGGGGTGAACTACGCCCGAGTGTGTGGGGGCATTTACATGAATGCATTTCTAGTTTCAACATTACAGTCAGGTAGTCTTGCAGACAGCTCAGGGGTCCGATCAGGTAGTGACACAGTGTACCGTAATGCTCCGAATATCCATTGAGCGGAGCGGCTCCATTGCTTACCAAAGTCATACTTACACATTTTAACAGATTTTTGAGCACATTGTACCGCATAAATCGGCCAGTAAGCAAAATTTTAATCATATATAAGGCGCACCGGATTATAAGGCGCACCATCAATTTTTGAGTGTGCCTTATAGTCCGGAACATACAGTCAGTCCAACCCTAGGTTGCATGTCTAACCCTAACCCTATGTTAGCAATTAATTTATACCAAGATAAATTTACACATATGTTGACTTTATTTACAAAGTAGTTAACTTCTGAAGTCAATTGGTTGTACTGGATTTTATTTAGGGGTGTTAGAGTAAGGAGGGCTGAATAGAAATGTACATTTCATTTGAATAGGAACTGAGGTCCATGCATTTATCCAAAGCTAGATTAAATTTACCAATTGCTTGACATCTGAAGACAACACGATGTCTTTGGTTTTAGGGGTATATTGAGATGACAATATTTCTTATTAAAGTCAATTTTGCCTCACAAAGTTCAACTTCAAGTTTATTTTTATAGCACTTTTAAAAACGTCTGCAATGTTGACCATAGTGCTGTACAGAAGTACAAAGAATCAGCAAAGTACAAAAGGATAAAATTTAAAGTATCCCCCCATATCTGTCATGCTGTATTAAAATCCATTGAATACAAATGTGTTTGATGTGTGAAGGGCTATCTAGTTGCTATCAGTATGTGACCTTCCCAGGTCAAGAAAATCCATATAATTATTATGGGTCATGGATATGAAAGAGAATGATTTAAGCTTCAAACACTGTTGTATCTTGTTTGACTCTCATTTTGAAGTTGGAAAGGGAGTACCTCCTGCTTTGCTGCTTTGCATTGGCACAGTCTGCTCACGTTGCTTGTTGAGCTCACTGATGCCCACTGTTACAAAAGGATTGAGGAAGGCCCCACAGTCCTATCAGTTTGCTGTTCTTTCTGCGGTGGCATTTTGGTTACATGGTAGAAAAAAGAAACTGTGAGATAGGACTACATTGGAACCTCTCAAGTTCAAAATCTAAAATATATGGATTGATCAAACCTGAAATGCATCAGTCTACACAGAACAGAGAAAACAAAAAATGTGGATTCTGAATCTTCCTCAAGATACTGCTAAAATCTTTGCCAGGTATGTGTACACATATGAGGAATTTGACTCTGCACATGCAAACATATATGTTCACAGTGTGATTAGTGCAGGGAATTGGAATGCTGGAATAGATGAGTATTATATATGGTGTTATGTACATGAGGTAGGTGGATTTGGTATACAGTATATACAATATGACAATATGAACAGTAAAAATGAACAGCATTGAAATAAAGAATAATGGATAAATAAATGGTAAATGAGGCTGAGTTATTGCACAGGAGTTTCCTTTCTTTCTTTTTTTGTAAGACTCGGCTGTTCTTTAGAGTTATGGCTTGTGGGAAGAAACTGTTCCTGAGTCTGTTGGTTTTGGCGAACAGTGCTCTGTAGTGCCTATCAGAGGGGAGATGTTGGAACATGTTATGTCCAGGATGAGTGGATCTGCAGTAATGTTTCTTGCCCGTTTCCTGACTATGGAAATGTACAAGTCCTGAATAGAGGGCAGGTTGGCACTGATGATCTTTCATGCAGTCCTAACTGTCTGTTGCAGTGTGGTCTTGTCCTTTTTGGTGGCAGATCCAAATCAGACAGGGATGGATGAGCAGAGGACAGATTGGTGCATAGAAGTAGATCAGCAGCTCCTTAGGCATGTAGAACTTCCCGAGCTGGCACAGGAATGACATTCTCTGCTTGGCCGTCTTGATGATGGTGACATTGTTGGGTTCCCGCTTTAGGTCCCGTGATATTGTGGATCCCAGAACATGAAGGGGGAATGGTGGTGGGGGGAGGCAGGATGTGAAGGTCCCCAGCGTAGACTCCTGACTCCTGTTTATCAGGAAGTTTGTGATCCACTGACAGATGGAAGCGAGCACAGTGAGCTGGGTGAGTTTAATGCTGAGGATGTCTGGGATGATGGTGTTAAACACCGAGCATTTTGAGAAGAAAATGCAACAACACGACATTTGAGCAGGCGGAGGCAGGCTCGGGGTCTTTCTCACACCCCTGTTCTCCGATTGCTATCCGGAGTTCGGGGCCTGGGAACGTGTGAATGTGTACATGGTTTTCTGTTTGTCTTTTTGTCAGGTTGGGCTTAGACTGCCCCCTCTCCTAGGACACCTCAGGTCTCTACTAAGTGTGGAGCCCCCTCCTGCTCCCCTCTGTTGCGGTGTCATCGCTGCAGCTCCCTGGGGCTTTGGCACTGTGGCTGTTGGGGGGTTTCCTGGGGCTTCTCTCTGCTCTTCCCTGGGACAGGAGGGGCAGCTATCCCTGTGTTGGTCCCTCTTGGGCACCTTTGCTATGGGGGTCCTTACAGGCGTCTGGGGTTCATGGCTTCCCCGGTGTCTACCTTGGTGCTCTGGGGTGCAGGTCTTTTGCTCATCACAACCACTATTGAGTGTTTTTTTTTATGGATAAACCTTACACACACAAGTGTACTCTCCCAAACACTTACAGGTGCTTGGATTCCAGTGCTGACATATTCACTTCTATACAGAAAACCACTATTAGCTTTATCTGTCACTTTATACATTTCATATCAAATAAGACTGTATATTCTTCAGTGATGGTATGAAGGCGTTGGTTGTTTGTACCTGTAATACTTTATAGGTTTGCTTTGCTTTTCTTTCTATATTTCTCTTCACGGGTATGGAAGTAGACTCTGAGGATGTTATATTGCTTTCTCCTTTTCCTCTCCTCTATTTTTCTCCTTTCTCCCTTTTAGCATTTTCTTATCTTTTTCTCTTCTTTTTTTCTCTTTTACCTTCCTGTTTCTGTGTCCATTGAACACGAAACAGTCCCAGGATATAATCTAATAAAGCTTTTTGCATATATAAATCAAACAGAGCACTATGGCGAAAGCAGTAAGGCTCCACTTGTGAAAGTAAAATCTGTTGGGGTCTCTTTGGCATTAAGACATAAGTTCTTAATGCTACACTGCCAGACAGGACAGGTTAAAAAAAAACACAAGCTGAATTCCATGAGCATCCTGTTCATGGAATTCAGCTTGTGTTTTTTCTTTTTTTGCTTCTTGCATATATCACTGGAGCATTGAAGTATTGATAGATGTAGGGCAGTCCCAAATTGACTGTTTCATCCATTGATCTGTTTGCCCTGTAGGCAAACTGCATGGGGTCCAACAAGGGTCCTATGGTGTCCTTCAGATGGACGAACACCAGTCTTGTGTCATATTTCATTCTTGTATCATCTTGTCTCATGACCTTGATGTATTTTACACCGCAACCCGATTTTACTTAGGGGTATTGAAATCAAGAGGGTTCAAAACAAATTTACATCTGTGGAAAGTAAAGTTGGTCCACTTACACACTGGAAGATTACATTATTCATTAGGTGACTTTTGAAAGTAATTGGTTGCACAAAACTGTATTTAGGGGTGTCAGGAGAAAAGGGCCTGAATGTAAATGCATATCATACTTTCAGGGTTTTTTAAAAAAAAAAAGAAGAAAACTACAAAATCATTTGACATTTTGTTGGTCTATCACGTAAAATGTAATTTAAATCTGTGGTATTTATCATGACAAAATGTGGAAAATGTCAAAGGGTATGAATACTTTTGAGGGCATTGTAAATGGAGCACACTTTAACTCAAGGGAAAAACTGACATGGGCTGCTAGAAAGCTTGAGAAAAAAATACTTAAACTAGTGCATCTAAACGCTCTACAAAAAGAGAATATTCAGTTTTATCAATTCATTAAGACCTACATTTCAGTAACCATAATTTCCTCCATCTAAACTTTAAACTATTGACTATTATACTTTTTGATGAATGGACATTCAAGTGTGTGTACATGCACCTTCAGTGTGTACGGTATATGCATGTGTATGGGATATCAGGCTATGCAACCCTCCTCTAAATCCTCTTTATCCTTCCTTTGGGGACACAGCTTAGTGTAAACAAAAAAGAGTATGAAGAAAGGGAAAAGTGGAGTGGATTATCACTCGGTCTCCTCCAGAAACTATGGAAGATCAGTGAGTCATTTACGCAATATAATTAATTTAAGATGTGCTATTTTCCAATAGCTAATGGACTTAAACACAACAGCTGTTCTCAGTGCATGGTGCTTCAGTAACTGAAAGCAACTAATCAAGACTGGGATGTCAACACTGTTTGGAGTCCTAGCATTGACACCCCCTGCTTGGTGTCCTACGGGGATTGTTTTTTCTCTTCCCTTTTTTCTTTCTGGGCTCAATTGAGAATCCCTGTGTGTGACCTGAATGAGAAACAAGGGCTTTATATCATTTACAGCCCTTCGTCATGTCGCTTCAAAGCCAGGTCCATTGCTGAGAGCAAACTTAGTTTTATCCATTGTTCCATTGATAAATTGGTTGCAGGGCCAAGAAACAAAATGGCCTTTTTTGGTGAGGCACTGAAGATCTTACAGGTTCTAGATATGACCTTGAAAAGTTAGTTACTGAGTAAAAATTATGAATAATATCTCATTGATAACATTAGATAACAGAGTATGTAACCATGTAAAATACTACACAGAGGTTTCTTGGCAATTTGATTACACATGCATTCCAAAGCACCTGACACAAAAGATAAATAAAAAAGGCACCTTAATGGTTAGGTTAATTACCTCATGTTGTATCAGGTTGTACCGCAAACAAAATGTAGCTATTTTTACAATGTAATTTTGTATGATCTCCTGTACCCACATTCTCCTACGCATCAACTCACCAGAGTTGTTAGTATCACTCACCCAGTTTCATGTTGCCTATTACATGTGTGAACCCAGCAGACCATGGTTCAAATATCAAAACAACAGGTCATAGCACAGCCTTTGTTTTTTTATAGCAGGATAAAATGAATGACCTAATTAAATGAATGTTTTCATTACTCAGCAGCCTGTATAATATGGTTTGGTCTGGTAAAACATAATGTTCAATTATTTTTGACATTTCTTACCTCTCTGACTAAATTCTTCTTTCTCATTTTGTCTCCCATTTCCTCTCTCTGCTGGGATGGCTGTTTCCTGACCACTGTTGTTTCATCAACAGGTAAGCTCACAATTTCCTGTTGCCTAACAGAAGTCTGCTGGTTTTCACTTCCCATCTTTGCACCCAATTTTTCCACCACTTGATGAAAGCATTTTTCCCTGACCCTGGGGATATTGATCAGAGTGGACATTTGGTCCCTAGGGGTCAATATATGACTTCTTTATGTCTGAAAGATATAAAGGAATTTGATTAGCAACCTTATACCGATACTGGTTTTTGTCTATTCAATAAAGAAAAGGACAAGAGTTATGCTGAGTCAGTCTGGTTCCCTTTAGTATGCCACATAAATTATACTTAGAATCTCCCACGGGATTTGTGGACTTTTGCACTTCTGTGGAATACCCTCTCTTAACAGCAATTTGCTGCTATTTTTGCTTTTTTTCTTGTCATATTTAAGTCTCCATACTCCTTGCTGCTCTGGAGTACTGACAATCCACATTTATAAAACTGAATCTTTGCACCTCATTAATTAGCTACTGAGTCTTTGAATTCAAGGACAACAGCTTTGGAGAAATTAGGATACCTGCCACTTATTGACTTAGCTGGAACAAATTATATATTTTTCCTGAACCTTTCCCATAATAATTTATTGAAACACTGTTGTGAGGAAAGTGTTATTTATTCAAGAACACAATGAAGAACAACTATTTATCAAAGTGACAGAGGTTTTAGGTTAAAGTTTAGTGAATTTTGTCTACTTAATTTAAAGATTTGACCTGCTTATACAGGTATTTATACTTGCATTGAATTTCATATCAGTATTGGTATTGGTTCCAAAGTTTTTGTGACATGACCCACCATATCCATGAAACCAGACCTAGGTTTGTGCATAATCATATTTTCATCAAAGTATAAACGCAGAAGAAATGTTGGACTTGTAACTGAAAATCTTCCGATCCCCTTCTATTCTACCCAGTAGTTATGTATATAAATAAACACAAATATGGTTGCCCTGTTGCTCTACCCTCACTATTTTAGCTGTTTATATGGAGTGTGAGGGCAAATAGATTGGACACACATGCATTTCAATGAACAAAGAAACAAATTATAGTCAAAGGCTCCTAATTGTGCTGGAAATTTAAACGAGTGTGCTAAGATGGCAGTGCATAAGCAATTAAAGCCGCAGACCTTTAAGCAAAATATGTCATCCATTCCAGTGCCTCAAAGGAATAGTAGTAGCTCAGGCAGCATTTATAGATTAAAATAGAAGCATGTGATTGAGCTACAGTGCTTAGTTAGGAGTTAGAGGTTAGTAAAAAGCTTTCACAGGTCACCCTATGGATGGTGGTTGTAGTAAATATATGTAATAGCCTATCGTAAACAGAGAACATATAACGTTTCATTATCAGCTGAAAGCTAGGTACTATATCATTCTAATAGCATCCCAAATGGACAATGTTTGCTAGTGTCTCTACACACCCAAAGCAAGAACAGCTACCTTCCTTTATCTCTTTCACTACTCAAGGTGTGAAGAAATACCCCTTGTGGGTTCTCGTGAGATCTTCCACTTCTACAAAAGCCTGTCCAATGATAAAAATCTAATTTTAGTCATGTTAATGCCAGCTTAAATAACTTTCTTTGCTGTTGCATAGGAGCAGTGTGTAAGAAGGTAAGTAGTAAATCCAGAGCCACTTTTGAAATGCAACCTTTCCAACAGTATCAATCTAAGTTATGATAGATGAAAAGGGTTAGGAAAACTTTACTACATTTTTATTGATTTCATGGTAATTTTAAACTGTTGCTTATGCAAGTTAAATAAATGCACTAATCTTTCTGAGCATCAACAACATGTTGGGCTACAGCATTTGATTGCTAAACAGTCATATAGTAGGCATTCCTCAATACCCTTTTATTTTTGATAAATGCTTTAGCCAAAACTAAAAGTGTGCATTTACAAAGCTGTTCTGACAAATATCTTTATATTTTTTATTCCTTAAAACTTTATACTGTTTGTATATTGATGAATTACCTTTGTTCAGATAATAATACATTTTTGTTGCATAAGCTGTTGATGCTAAATAACAAACAAAGTGAATTTCTAATCATTTCAAACACCTTTAATAAAACATTCAAGAAGCACAAAGGAACAGATGGTGACGTAACAATCCCTGGTAAAAAATATTGTCACTGCTTCAGAAAGACAGAAAAACAAAGAACAACCCCCCCCCCCCCCCCCCAAAAAAAAAGAAAGCCAACACAGCCTCAAATTTGAAACAGCTGTTTTTTTTTATCCAACAATTACATTTAGGTTTCATACCTAAAACCAATGTAATGGCAATAATGGCAAACTTCAACATTAATATTGAAAGGCAACTCTAAACAAACATGTTTTTAACCTTGAATTAAAGGAACTCAGGGTTTCAGCACTTTTACAGTCCTCTGGGAGTTTGTTCCAGATAAGTGGAGCATAAATATTAAATGCTGCTTTTCCATGTTTGGTTCTGGTTCTGGGTTTGCAGAGGAGACTTAAGCCAGAACACTTGAGTGGTCTGGAGGGTTGCTACATAAGCCATTCAGTGATTCATAGACTAACAGAAGTTTTTAAAAGTCTATTCTCTGAGATACAGGGAGCTAGTCTAAGGACTTTAGAACTACAGAATCTTTAAAACTACATAATATAAACATCAAACTGACTTTAAAAAACCATCAGGGAAACATTGATAAGGGTATCGGTATTTGTGCCTTCATTACACTATACATACCATCCAATACTGCAATAGCTGTTAGTTTTACAGTTTGCAACCATGTATTAAATCCTATTCAATGGACCCTTCATTATACATCACCTTCCAGTCCCTATGTAACCGAATGTGGTTCAATGAAATACCATTTATGAATGAATCATTCTTTAAATTGATTCTGATTAACGTTTAATAGAATAAAATAATGTTACACGTGGCAGATGAAGTAATTTAACGGTCCATATTTCAAAACAGCATCATTGTCACTCCGAAAATAGCATATTGAACATATATAGCATGTTTAGCACACAGTAGATGGTGTTTAACTTGGCGTCTAACTATCGGCTGCCAAAAGCAGGTCCCTCATTACCCATCAGCCCATTTGCCAGCTGCCTCATCATTATCACTCTCCCCCAGCAACCCCTGTCACTCAAAATGCCTGGAAATAAGCTGGAAAGTCAATTAACGTGTGTCGTATTCCTGTGTGTTACTCCATGTAGGGAGTAAATAATGCCCGGGTGAATGGTATGTAGTCACAATAGTAGGGTAACGTTCTCTCCTTTGAATCATCACTGAAGATTAGGATACCTTACTTTTGATGACTGCAAAGGGTAGTCAAATGTGTGCAAGGGCAGTGACAAGTACAAGCACACTTGGGCTTGCTTTTAAATGTGTAACACACACATGCACACAGTTATTGTGTTTCTGAGTTTTAATTGTTTACTTCCTTTTCTCCGTTTCAAAATCTGGAATTTGAGATATATTTTTCTTGAACATGAAACCAATCATTTATTTGTCTTTTCATCTTTTAATATATACATAATTAAACAGAATGTTGTTTGTTTGCTCTGGAGGATTTTTCAGAGACGGTTTTGTTTAGATGTTTGAAAATGAAAACGGGAGGGGATCAGAACCTGTGACATCTCTTGATGCTCATGCAGCAAGTAGACTTGCTCAAAGAAAGAATGTCACTCAATAGTCAGCCATGTTTTTCTGTAAGTCTTGGCCCATTGCCTCTATGGTAACCTGACTGATCAATGGAGGTACGCCCCACCACTCCCATGACCATTTTAGGTCCTACCTAGGAGCTGCACCAAATATCCAGAACAGGCTGCTAATGGAGCAAACTGTCTTCTTAGTCAAATGCATGAAAGGATATTAGTTGCCAGCACTGCTAGTATGTACAACAGTCTCTTACCTGTAAGTAAACCTTCCACGTACACACTTAAAGCTAAAATATTCCAACTTGTTTAAAGGACTAACATTAACAGGAAAAAACTGTGTTAGTAACTGTTTCATTCAGGACAGCCTTAGCCATGCTCAAGCTGCTCAGCCTTTGTCTACATGCTTTCCTCATGCGGTCAACTGGCCTCTTCAGTAGCCATGCAACTTCCTCTCCATAACCAGCCATATTATCTTTTAGACATCAGAGTTTTTCCCAATCTACATTGAAATCTACATAAAAAAAAAATCTTAGTGCATGAAAGCAAAAACAAACAGTACTTTTACTAAGGCACTCTGAACTTCCAAAGAACCACTAATGAAGATTAATACCTTTGGGTTTCTCGAAAAGGCTCATCACAAACTCTTACATCTGAATATAGCCTCATGCAACAATTTGGTCTTTTTATTCCTTATTTTATTTATTTTTTGTCATTTTTTTGGTAAGTGATTCATCCCTTAATACTTGGGGTAAGCAAAGAGTAAATGGCCATGTAAAAGATCTGGACTAAATGTTTCATAAAAAAGTAAACAATGTCTAATGACAAAGGTAAAACTATTTTCCAAAGGCTAGTTGCACTATTGCTTAAGACCCCTTTACTGTATCACAAGAAAGTCTAAGTTTTGAAGCCAAGATCGGTACAAAAATGAGGGATGGATCAGGATAATTCAAGTCAATTAGATGTTCCTGGTTACTTTTTGCCACTTTTTAACTTTTTAAATTTTCAATACCAGCCGTGCATGAACAAATAAAATCAATTTAAGCGAAAGTGTATTTATTGATTTGGTAGTTAAATTTCCAGGAGATTTTGACAAATGGGCTTTAATCCAAATAGCATCTCCATTCACAGCAAAGACTTTCCTTTCAATGCTCCCAAAGAAAAAACCTTAATGCCAATTTTTTTCATATTAAGCTAACAATAACGATGATATGATACATTATTGAGTAATTAAAGGAAGACATGTTAAATTCTATAGTAATCTCTTTACTCTAATGTTAACATTGACTTATAACAATAATTGCATGTTTTAACCATATTTAGGGACATTTCTATAAAGAACGCTGCGTCTTTATTGGTCTGAAATTTACCTAACATATGTTTGAATGAAGTCGCAGCCAAATGTTATTTATGAGATGTTTAAACCAACTGGTTGAATTTGAAGGATTCAGAATCAGAGGTAACTTAATTTTTTTTCAGGTCCAGTGACCATGGTAAAATGTATTTGATTAATCTAGTGATTAAATTTTCAGCCATCAAAATGGATGATAGTAAAACACAGGCAAATGAACAGATGATAAGAAATGTATGGGTGAGAAATGCATCAAGGGGGAGGGAAAGAGCAAGTTTTCTCGGTGCCAGATGGAAGAGCAGTTGGCACCTCTCTCATTACTGTGGGGATGGATTTTCCTCTATCATAGCACACACACACACACACACACACACACACACACACACACACACACACACACACACACACACACACACACACACACACACACACACACACACACACACACACACACACACACACACACACAGAGCTGCCTCCTGTCATTCTACACCACCTGGTTAGCACCTGGTCATCAAAGCAAGACCAAGGAGGGCTCTCATCTTTAGTGGATGAAGAAGAAACAGTGGCATTAGAGGAGGGGAAGGGCACTAATCCCATATGCTTTCTCATTTGGTTGCTGTATCCTTGCGCTGATATCTGATTCCGCTCTCTGTAATGCATCAGTGTACCTGAATCAACTTTCTGTCATCCCATGCCATATTATAAATCGTCCCCTACTTCTTCTCTGTGTGTGTGTGGGCAGACATGTATGTCACACCCTCACCATCCCGGCAGGCAAGGCCTGTTGAGCATGTGAGAAATTAAACGTGACGCAGATGGGTGGAGCAGCATCCTTCTTTGATCCAAACGGTGCAACAGAAGGGGAGACCCTGACCAACACATGTCAGACAAAACTGTTGGACACCTTGAAAGATAGCTTTATGGTTCTATTGGGTGGGAGCCAACAGACAAAGTCAAAGAGAGGTTTGGACAGTCTCAGTTTTCTAAATAGGACAATGTCATTGAATTAAATTACCAAAGAACATTAAATATTTGACAGTTAGAGTACATTCATGTTTTCAAAGTAATACAAAAAAGTACTGATGGCATATCTTTAAATAATAATTTTTACTTCTCAGTCTGTTGAGTTGGATTTGAACTAAATTTTGAGGTACATGGTGAGCAGCATCCTCCAGTCAAAAAGCACTCAGACTCATGGTCTGTCAAAACAAGAAGCCAACAGCATACAGTTGGTCAAATTTACCTGATATGCAACAAACCTGTAAACATGACACCTGATACTGTGTGGCAGTTCTTGTTTTTCTTTACAGGACACACTGTATATACCTGACGCACCTTGTCCTACTTTTGGCACCTTTTTCTGATTACTGATTACTGAGCCGATGTGACATGTGAATTTCTCCAATGTGAGATCAATAAAGCCTATCTTATCTTATCTTATCTTTTAAAAGGGCACTGTCTTAGAAAATTACCTGTGATAGGTTTGTGAACCATATCAACATTTGCAGTACATCTGTTTGTGGTCATAGTTTTGTGTGACTGAGATAATTAATCACTTACTTACTTTACTTTTGGGAAAGGCAAGCATGACTTGAATCTTGATAAGATCAATCACTAGTTTATGCATAGTGCTCTTTCACAGCAGATGTCCTCCTAACGCACTTTACACCTTAAATTCAGATTCTGAAATCTATACTATAGATTCTAATTTTGTTACATACATTCCAGTTTGACCCCAGTTACGATATTGTGCAGTTAAATACAGTTTAGATCAGTTTGCAAGAGGTGGTGGGCTAATGGTTAGAGCTGGGCGCTTGCATCCTATAGAGGTTGCAAGTTCTTGGGTTTAAATCCCACAGACTGCCACTCTGGGTCGCTGAGCAAGAACCTTAGCCCCAGAATGCTCCCGGGTCGCTGCACAGTGGCAGCCAACTGCCCCCTGAAAGGGATGGGTTAAATGTAGATGAACCAATTACATTGCAATGTATGTTACCATGATGAAATAAAAGATGAATATATGTTATATGGTACTTCTTGTTTGATAATACCAACTGGTAAAAAGTATCTTTCTAAGGAAACAAATCTGACTGCATGAAGCAATTGACCTAACAGCAATCTTTTAGTCTAGGCAACCACGGGATGTGGGTGGGTATTTGATTTCTTTAAGTTATCAACATTGCTCCACTCCCTCCTCCTGAGTAAGCATGTGGTGAAAAAAGGAAAAAAAAATAGCTCCCTCTTAACATGAAAAGTCCTCCAACAGAACCAGGCTCAGTACAAGCAACCACCAGGGCCCGACTGGGAACTAATGGGAGCAGACACAAAGAACGTTGTTATTTTTACTTATTCTAGACACTTTCTAGCTCTTAGCACTGTTCAGGCTTTTAAGTTGCCCTTTGGCTCATTGTTGTGTTTTGTTGTTTTTGTATCAAATGTTATGCCTATGTACCTTTCTGATACTACAGTATATCTGTTATTTTGTTTTCAAAACATTTTGGTTTGTGTGGGTTCCATTGTCTGACTTCAGTGGAATTTTGGTTCAGAAGTGTTTTCTACGGGGAAAAAATATTGAGTACAGAATTAATAGTATTAATAGGTCCATTAATGGCTTTGTCTAGGATAGAACTGCAGTTAAAGAGAAGAGCATGATGCCAGCACTCCTATCTAGGAGATGTCGAGTCTACACATAGTCTCAAAAGCTTTGTCAACATTAAACACCAAATGACGTTGCAAGCTCTATCATAAATAAAAAGAGAGCAATATGTTATTGGCAGCGTGAAACAATCAACCTAGTGTATCTTCTGTTTTCCTTAAAGGCACACTATGCAACATTTTTCAGTTAATTAATGTGTTCCATACCGTTTTGGATGATTCAATGAGTCATTTCAGGTTGAACAAAGGTTTTCTTGGCCGCCCTGGTGGTCTGTGGGGGAAATACCGCACTTGCAACTGCAGGAGCCCTCGGCCCGCGCCCACAGGCTCAGAATCTCGTGCAAGATCGCGAGAGTCGGTCTTGCTTTACGGCGAGAACATGTTTGTTACTAGCGCAGTGGCGATATCTGTGCAGTTATCATGGCAGAACCAGCGATAAAACAGCGAAAGCCCATGTTGGAGCAGGCAAGAAAGAGGAAAAGGGCTCTGGACAGAAAGAGGAGTCGTACACGGGTGAACATCGGGAAAGCTTTTTCCGAATGGCGAGAGCTAAAAGAAAGAGAAGGCTGCAAGGCTGACGCGGACCTCGCGTTTCTGCTGATGCGATTGTAAGTAACATTGGAGGGTTTCCCTCACGCTACCGCCTCCCAACATTCAAAAAAAAAAAAAAAACTAACTCATATGCGCGCAAAGCTTGTCTCCCCCGCTCTGCCGGTCGCTCGCTCCTCCGGCCGCTCAAAGCTTGTCTCTTTCCCCCGCCCACCCGCCCGCCGGCCGGCCGCTCGCTCGCTCCGCCGGCCGCTCAAAGCTTGTCTCTTTCCCCCGCCCACCCGCCCGCCGGCCGCTCGCTCCGCCGGCCGCTCAAAGCTTGTCTCTTTCCCCCGCCCGCCGGTCGCTCGCTCCTCCGGCCGCTCAAAGCTTGTCTCTTTCCCCCGCCCACCCGCCCGCCGGCCGCTCGCTCCTCCGGCCGCTCAAAGCTTGTCTCTTTCCCCCGCCCACCCGCCGGCCGGCCGCTCGCTCGCTCCGCCGGCCGCTCAAAGCTTGTCTCTTTCCCCCGCCCGCCGGCCGCTCGCTCCGCCGGCCGCTCAAAGCTTGTCTCTACACCCCCCCCCCCCCCCCCCCCCCCCCACCCCCCACTCCGCCGGTCGTCCGGTAAGCAAATTCCTAGGGGAAACACTGCATTGGAATGGTTTCTCTCTCTCTGTGTGCATGTTCATACTTTCACTGTGTTAGTCATTGTTTGTACTGCCGTTTTTTCGACTTTTGTATTCGTTGCGTTCGCCTGTCTGCTAAGCTCAAAACAACCGCGCCTGGCTTGACGGATAAACCAGGAGAACAGCTGAGCATATTTACGACAGTGCACTTTTACTTTCGCCCTCTGGGGGGCGCCTCGCTGGAAAATCAATCCCAGTTGCATAGTATACCTTTAAAAAAGAGAACATATGAAGGTAATGGAAGCAATAACTGCAAAGAATGCATAAAGGTAATGTAGTAAGAAAAAGTAGCAGAGTTAGTAAAAGACATCAACATGGCCTCCAGCATGATAACTATAAAGATGTCTACAGAATATCTAAATCAATATAAGGTTTGTTGAAAGGAATGATTTCAGTTTTAAAAGTAGTACCAACAATGATAACCTATTGAATCGATACACATATGCAACTTTAGGCTAATACAACATAGAACGGGCAACTACAATAACGTATTGCAGGTAAGTGTAGTTTAAGTTACATTTTTCAGTTGCTGGGTTCTTTAACCAGGACAACCCTCAATGAGATACCATTTATATCTACTGTACAAAATGGCAAAGGTCTTGATTGTATTGTGTCCTTGATCTGGATGTACAAATACCACAGCTGGAAGGTTGTGGAGGGAGGGGGTCCCCAGGCAAAAGGTCTTTGGAGCAGGTGATATTTCACTAAACATGAACGTAAAGAAACCTTATTTCAATGCTGAGGTCCCCAGTGAGGTACACCTGTGGTTATGTTAATACATGGATTGTCATTTAAACCTAGACTAATAACTTAGCTAATGTGGTGAATTAATTTGCAGCTGAATATTACAAATTATGGAAACATCATTTCCCAGACAAACAGAAAACAGTTTGTTTATGAATTTGCCTAAATTTAGGATTGCTGTTTTGATTTTGACGTGAATCTAAAAATGTAGTTGGCAACTTATTGAGTGTTCTACATTAGCCAGACTGCTACTGCTCTGGGTCGCTGAGCAAGACCCCTAGTCCCAGAATGCTCCCCAGGTGCCGCACAGTAGTAGCTCATTGCTTCCTAAGGGATGTTAAATGCAGTGGACAATTTTTATGAAAATACACAAAGCTGCTATGAAAAATAAAGATCATTATGCTTATTTTTACATTTATTGCTTAATAATAACTGTCAAAAATTGTACTGCTTTTAAATTGGGTTGAGAAGGAAGGGAAATCCTTTTGCTCTTGCCTAAATATCTTTGGATATTAAGGCCTATTAGATTACTGCCATACAGCATGGTTAGTACTTAAACCTAGCTATCTCCAGCTGGCCTAGGCTTGTAAATCTAATAAACCAGATGACCTTGTATTTCATATGGATGGGTATAATGTCTGTGGGTCTTCTTCCCTTCCCTTGGTTGCATAGGTTTCCATTTTTAAAGAAATATTTCCGTCTAAATTCCTTCACTTCATTTTTTATTCCCTTGGCCGAGTAATCTTTTCAACTCTGCTTCTATCAGTCTTTGTCTCTCTCCCTCTCCTCGTCATGTACTCTACTGGGCTCTGCACAGGCATCCTAAATACAATTACAGTCCACAGCTGAATGGAGAGGAAGGGTCCTCCGGGATCGCGAGAAACAGGAAATGGTCAGGAGGGTTGGACAGAGGAGGGAACGGCAAATCCCTAATTCAATTGGCTGAACCTTGGCAACAAGCCCCTGGCGGCTCTTACTGTGGAATCAGTGGAATCAAACAATGCGGTTTTAACCGCAAGAGAGGTTTTCATTCTCACCACATATCCCCCCCCCCCCGCACACACACACACACACACACACACACACACACATATATGCAAATGTATTTCATTTTTCTTTTTAGTTTTTGCCCACTGCTCTCTTTTCTTTTTCAGGCTGCACTTTTTTTTGCTGTTAAAACCCCAACACATCATGATTTGGTCTAAGACCATTTCAAAGGCTGTAGCACGGCATGTTGTTCTAAACTTGATGTGATCGATACCTGCATGATGTGTCAGCATTGTTGACTTGCAGCGAGAGGTTTATGGGTTACATTTGATTGCTGTTGAGCTGCACACTCAACACACTCGCAGGCACACAGAAGCCATGCAGGGGGGACTGCGTGTAAGGAGAAAATCAATCAGTAACAACACTAAATCTTTTAATTCACACCCTGGGTGTCCATTGGCAACCCAGAGAAAGAGCCAGTCAGCAAGTATACATGGTCAAAAGCATTAAGGACTACTGTCTTGGGTCAAAAAACAGAAGTGATGTTTTTTGTTTGTTTTTTTTGAGCCACAAATACTTTTAGGGTGGTGGTTTGTTTGTGCTTAAATCTACAAATAGCACTGTAACCTCAAAACATTGTATTTTTAAATTTAAATTTCTGATGCCAAAACCTTCTTGACTTGATAAAAAGGAAAACCAGACCAAAACCATAAGCCCCACCAGTGGCGGCTTGTCATTAGGGGGTGTTCGGGCACCATCCACATCAAAATTGCAGAAAGAAAGTCTAGACACAGTCAACATGAATTACAAAATAAAAAGAAATGATCACATCTGTCCCCTCCTAATTTTAATGTTCCCAGGGGCACAGGAAATTTCAGTGTGTGTGTATCTTTGTAACCTTTTGGCTTCCATGTGACTGGTCTCTAAGCAACCGTGGCCAACCAGCACTTTTTGTGTCTTCCTTTTTCCAGTCAGATTAATTCATCATATCCATTAATCAAAAGTCACACCCCTGGTAGCTCAGATATGCAAGCACGGAAGTCACTGAAACATACAGATGCAAACAGTACAGTCAGACAACAACAACAAAATAAAAATAAAAAGTTATCAGTCACCACGAGCCCCACCATTCATTAAGGCCCTATAAGGAGAGCAGATCATGTGAGGACCAGATTGTACAGTCATCAGTGAGTTCAGAAAACATTTTGAGATGACTGAAAGTACATATATGTCACAGATGACTTGCTTTGTTATGAACTCAACAACAAGGCATTGTCATATAAAAGGAGAAAACATAGCCATAATGACAGGGATACAGAAGGGAAAATGGACATGAAATTCTCACCAGATGTCTGTAACATCCCAAGTCACCCACACACACAATGAAATCACAAATAAGTCCATAAATTGTGGTATGTATAATAGAATACATTTGCACAAGACATTTAGAATTTAACATAATTACTGAAATATTCTTAAAACGTTGTAGCAATCCCCCAGTTTGTTATGAAAATTTCTAGACATCTCTTGTATGGGGAAACTAGTGGTTTAATTGGGAACCCCTTTTCCACATAAACATTCTTAAAATATGATTTGTTCTCTTCCATGAGCTGGGATCCAACATTCTTGGACTTTGAATCATGTCAGGTGATAGATTGGGCCATTCTTGGAGCTCTGTTGTCTTTCTCTGAAAACAGCGTTGTTTCCTTGGCTGTGTGTTTGGATCTAGTCTCTTACTAAAAGTTCCACCCTTATGTTATCCTAAGATTTTTATCAAGAAAGCCTAATTAAATGTATTAATTCATCCTTCCTTCAATTGTGTGCGGTCTGGCAGTACTATCGTTATGTTTAAAAGTCGTCCTACACCATATGTCAATTTTTAATTTATGTTTTTGACTGGCATGCCATTTATTCCCTAGATATGTTGTAACTTGTTGCATGGCATTATCATTTTAATCTCATCTGATCAGACTATATTCTCCCATTGTGATTTCACTGGGTTGTATAAATGTTCCACTGCAAATTTTAAAATAGATTTTTCTTCAGCAGTGGAGTCACCCACATTGAGTGCGCATGAATGGCATGTTAGCTGACTGAGTTTTTTTTTTATTGTTTTCTTGGAAAAAGCGTACCTAATAATTCATGGTCCATTTAAAGCCTTGGCTCTTGTATGAGTCGTTTAATAATTATTTTGACTCCTCTGTCAAAAATGATAGAAATAGCTCCTGGTCATGGCTGTTTTTTCATAAAATTATGGCTTTTCCATTTCTGGATTATGGCCCCAGCAGGGCTCAGTTGAACATTTAGAAGTTTAGTAAAACATCGGCTTCCAATGAAGGTCATAAGAGAGGTCTTTGTTTTTACCCATCATTACATGCTTGCGCTACCTTGGTAATGAGAAACCTTTTTATTTTTATGACAAAGTCTCTGGCTCAAGTGGTCCAATTTGTGCTGATTTCTTTCCACAGAATGTGTTGATAACTTTTTTTTTACAAGCATTAGGTGTGAATTAGAAATATATTTACAAAAAGAAAATACAGATGTTTTAATATTTATTTTCCCAATTGTATATCCCCTTGCCGTAGAGGGTCCGCAGTTATATAAGTTCCAGAACATGACCATTTGAAAAAATAATAATACTATAATTGAGCCAAAATGGCCACCAGTCTTTTACTTGTCACCTATTTCAAACAATTGTGTAAATGTATGATCTCTCCAGATCCAATCATATCCACTATGTGTTGTCTCATGTGATACGAGTCCCACTTACTCTCATGCATACAGCTCTGGTCTATTAGTGCTGTTGTGGGTACTGATGCATCAGGCGTGAAATTCCTTTCATAGCAATATGCATGTGAAGCCGAATTCAAAACCCGCTTAAAAAAACACAAGTGTAAACAGTTTTTTCCTCTGCTTTCCAAGTGCATAATTGTGCATATTGTATCACCTGACATTTTTCCCTGTGTTTTACCAAACAAATCCTGGCAAACCATTTTGTTAAGAGTAGGTAAACCCCTGCTGAGACAGGTAGAGAAGGGGAAGCAGCTTTTTAGATGAGGACTGGACTGAACCATGCTCTCATTGTTTGCTGAAAGAAGGATTGGATTCCATCCTTGACCAGTAAGTGTAAACCTATGTACAGCTATGGTTTGTTTAAATGTTGTTTAGCCAAGAAGTACTGTTTTGATAGGAAAATGAATACGTCTTTTAGCACATGGTGGTGAGTTTTTGTGTTTACCTGTACGTCTGCCTGCACATAGGAGATGGAGAGGCACTTTGCTGACCTGTGCAAAGTGGTACGAGACCATCTTTTACCACTTTTTGGACTTTTCATTTGCTTTATGACTGTATTTTGAAGGAGCCTATTCACCTTCATATGTAGAGGTGTTTTCTCAAATGGTGATTTGGCAATTCGAAATGGTCACTTTAGAAAAAGTGAACAGTGAACGTGAGCAGAGACGGCAACAGAAAAACCTCTCCAGAATAATCCACTTTAGTGCTATTGTTTAGTCAGATTTAAAGTTGTAGTAGGTAGGACTAGTATCTAATGTCTAATTTGATGTCTTGGGTCCACATTTAGACCTCCGTGTACAGTTCTACACAAGCAAAAATTTTCATATTGAGAGTGTTACCATTACAAATAGACCGAGCTTCTGGATGTGCTCCAAAGGGTTGAAGAACTGCATCTAATTTAATAGGGGTATTGCCTTGCAGGTTTTTTTTTAGAAGTTTTAGGGGTGAATGATGAGAGGAGAGAAGTTCACCATAATGACAGGTTATATAATCCCTTATATAAAGGTACAGTGTTTCTTTGGTTTTGCCTGACTAAACCAAAATGATGCAATAGGGAATCCAGTTTATAGAAGCTGCCCAGGGATGTGTCCTCAAACCAACACCAGGTGTATAAATAAAATACCCTGAAACATTTTGCTTTCTGTGCGATCTCCTTTTTTCACTCCTTCCCCCTCTTTGCACCATCTATTTTCCCAACCTTCCATTTTAAGATGTTCTTGCCTGTGTTGCTCTAATGCTTGTGTGAATAGCAGTATTAGGCCCCATAACCTTACTGATAATTGGAACAAAGTGGAGGATCGATGCTGAGGCCACAAACACACATACACAACAGCATAAACAGCCACATGTCCAGACAAGCACCTGATGGTGCATTCGAATAAACAGTGGACTGGAACCCTGGAATCAATACAACTCAGTGGCAGGATTTTACTTAGTACTTGCAATACCTGCTGAAGACTTTAGATATATATAAAAAAGACAAATTGTTACAACCTGCAATGTAGATTTTTTTTCTTGTAGGTTTGTAGTCATCCACAATTATCACAACCATTCCTAGGTCTCCTTAAGTATATTTGGGCAAACATGTAGTTTAAATGTACATAAACAGAAAAACTATGTGCAAATATTTTGTTCTACTTGCAGGTGTCAACAATTGTGCAAAGTTGTCTACAATCAACTCAAAATGAGAAGTTTAAAATTATGTTTACTTTCTATGCAAGAGATTAGATATTATAGATGTTTAGACCCACTAACAGCTCAAGAATCAATAAAACACAACTCTGGTTAGGATTTTAGAGTGCTCAGGTTAGACAATATGCAGTTCAGATTTGCAGCCAATTTTAAGAAAATGTTCCATGTTCACAGTTGTAACACTGACGGTTGTTTTTTTCCATCTCTGATATATGACATACAAATCACTACATGTGTATGAGAAAACAGTGGCAAACCATAAACAGGTATTTCATTTTTCATTGTTTAAAAACATCATATTAGAAGTGATCCTCACTTGAGTCACACTGCTTTTAGTCAGACAGAAGTAGTTTCTTCAGTCTCGCTGTCTTTTTGTCCAATCTGTATTTTAGCGTGTATTTTTAGCATGCATGAATGCACATGCTTGTGTGTCTTGCCCCTAAAAGTTTCTCCTGTTTTCTCCTTTGGGAGAAAAGAGCAACCAACTGAGACTAACGGGCAAGTCTAAGTAGAAGTGTGCTGATGGGTCTAAGTGGAGGTGTGCTGATGTAAGAGGTTACTACTGCCCATTAAAACCGGAAAAGATATTTGATCATGGCCTCTGGGTGTCCTTCTTTGAGAACGACAGTCTTGTAAATGTCATCACAGAGTCTTATTGTTTTTCCTTCAAAGGTAAAAGGTTAGTTCAGTGCTAGAAAGTTTTTAGAAATTTTATTGTGGATTCAATTTGATCTTTTCTTATATCTGCAGGCGTCTTCCTTTTAGGAGACAAAGACCATGTTCCCTGTTTTCTTTAATATCACCTGACCTCATAGCTGTAAAGATTAGTATGAACACATGTTCACAAGTGCCATCTTTTGGTTTGACTGTTTTATCTGTTTGACCATTTCCATTTAACATGTTCTTGGAAATGTCTTCAAATAAACACTAATATCAACATGTCAGCTACCAACAACGTACTGAATTGTTGTGATCTGTGCTGCTGTCTTGGCCAGGACTCCCTTGAAAAAGAGATCAGTAATTTCAATGGGACTTTCCTGGTTAAATAATAAATAAATAAAAATTTAAATTGATTCAATAACTCATTGATGAGTATTAAATTTGTGATTGAATTATGTTTATATGACAGTGCCATGGAAGAAGGCAAGTGAAATGTTTTTTTTTTTTTTTTTTTATATATAACTTAGTGGTCACTTAAGAAATCTGTTCTTAAATTGTTGCAGCAAATATAGCTTAAAGCTTTCAGTATTTTCTTTATCTTGAATATCCCTAAGAATTCCTCAGGTTAATGAAATCAAACCATCATTTGTAGCTACATTTTATTCAAAAAGATAATTACATTCTTCATTACTATGTTATCATTTTGTCCTTTTTTCTACCCAAAAACATTTAAGAGACAACAAAATATTTTGACAAACCAAATCAGCTTGTGAATTTGTATCACTAAATAGCTTTTTTGTCAATTAAAATTAATTTGTACAGCTAGAGTTGTATTGTTAGTGATTATTTTTTTCTTGTCATTATCCTTAAATTCTGACAAGACAGAAGTTGTCATATTTGGCACTGAGTCCTTAAAAAATAAACCTTAATCAATCACGTAATCTGGATGGCATTAAACTGGCCTCTGGTAATAAAGGAAGAAAAAAAAAATTTTGTTATTTTTTACCAAAACATGTCATTTAAATCCCGTATTAAACATGTCTCTAGGGCTTACTTTTTTAACTTCTTGGAATATTGGCAAAATTAAAATATTCTGTCCAGGAGTGACACTGAAAAACTAGTCCATGCATTTGTTACTTCAAGGCTGGACTATTGTAATTCTTTACTATCAGGAAGTCCACAAAATGCAGTTCAAAGCCTTCAGCTGATCCAAAATGCTGCAGGAAAAATTCTGATGAAAATCAACATGAGAGGACATATTTCCTCTATTTTAGCTTCCCTTCATTGGCTACCTGTTAAATCAAGAATATAATTTAAAATTCTCCTTCTCACATATAAAGCCCTTAATAATAAATCTCCATCATATATCAGAGCTCTGATTACCCCGTATGTTCCTAACAGAGCACTTTGCTCTCAGACTGCAGGTCTACTGGTGGTTCCTAGAGTCTCTAAAAGTAGAATGGGAGGCAGATCCTTTAGTTATCAGGCTCCTCTCCTGTAGAACCAACTCCCAGTTCTGGTCCATGAGGCAGACACCCTGTCTACTTTTAAGACTAATCTTAAAACTTTCCTTTTTGCCAAAGTTTATAGTTGGAGTGGCTCAAGTGCTTTACACTATAGCCACGTTCATCCAATCACACTCACTAATGAGCATACATTCATATATCGATGTGCAGATCGGTAGGCAACTTGGGGTTTAGTGCCTTGCCCAGGGGCACATCAACATGTGACTGGGGGAAGCTGGAATCGAATCCACAAGACCACTACTCTACCCGTTAAGCCACAGTCGCCCATGTGCAGCGCACGTGCAGATTATAAACTGGGTTGATGGTTTGTTGGATTTCAGCAGGGAGTGATAGCCCTTACAGCTTTGGGAAAGAAGCTGTTTTTAAATCTGTTAGTTTTTGTGTAGAGTTCCTGAACCGTGTCCCTGATCGAAGTTACACAAACAGTGCATTGCCCAGGTGGGTGGGATCTGTGGTATTACGTGTAGCCCTTTTCTGGAATTGTGCAGCATAGACTACACATCTAGGTGCTGTAGACAGGGCCTAGACACATCCCAAAATCCCCTGTGCTGTCCTCACCAACCATACTAAATCCTTCCTCCCCTGCACTGTGCAGCTCCCACACTGTCATACTGACAAATGTGAGCCATACAGAATATAAAGATATCTACCCAGCACCTGGAGAGACTACATTCAAACTTTCTGCATTCCTAAAAATGTTTGTTTTTTTGTGTGTGATCTGTCCCCTGTAAAGCTAAAATGAAATTTGCAAGTACCCATATATACAAGCCAAACTCATTCTGTTGGATTTGTTTTTCTTTCAGACAAAAGACAAAGACTGAACAATTTGACTACAATAAAAGTACATTTTAAACAAAGCGTTCAAACTCTTAGCCAACTGTCAAGCATGATAAAAGCATCATGTTTTGCTGCCCTGCAGCAGTTTTCCACTATGTCATGTGGATGGAATAATAGAAAAGTAGGACTGCTTTCAAATTCTTTAACCTCAACTAAAATAAATTGATAGATGTTAGAAACTTTGATATAACTGGGTGTTTCAATAAGTCAGTTGTTACAAACACACATCAAAGCTCTTACATGGATGATGCTAACCTTGACCCACTTTTAAATTTGTGAACTTTGCGTAAAAGCCTGTGGTATTTATGTGACCAATAGTATGATAATTTCAAAGAAATTTGTAAATAAATCATTAAAAGAACAATTTTATTATGATATCCATGGACATAACTGTCTATGAAAACCTCTAATAGGAAATGTAGTCCTTTTTAACAGACAAAATGAAATGTAAACCTTTTCCACTGACTAATCCGTTTGCTTCATCGTTTCTATGTATTACAACATAATACAAAATGTAATTTTTTACATGTTTGCTTAACAGTTCATATAGCTGAAAACCTGCAGTCTGATACCATTTGTCATTTTGTTAATTAAAGTCCCATTCTCTGCCTCAGGAAACAGTTTATTTTTTGACAATTTGTCTAATCAGATTGGATTTATGGTTTCATCAAGGATTTGGTTAACTTCTTTTTTAAGATCCAACATTGCTCTTGAGTTCTACTGTGGTAAATCCTTGCAGTAGAGATGAATAGTTCTCCAAGCAAAATTCACATCCTTGATGTTTATACCAATAATAAACACATTCTGAAGTGTATTTAATTCCTCTCACCATACTTTCTTTGCTGCACATAGTCTGCTCTAGAGTGAAATTAAGAATGGTATGTATACCCTTCATACTGTATATACAAATACACCAAACAAAAAAAATCATATATGTAATATAGGTTAATGAAGATTTTTCTGAATCGACCTGCAGAGGGACATATATTGTTGTTACATCTGCATTTGATAATTGAAACACACTTCTGTTACCTTAGGCGATAATAAATAATTCTGCTCTTTCTGTATAGTGATAATTTGTTTTCACATTAATGTATTAAAACTTATCTGCACAGTCTACACAACTAATAACACCTTCCTGATTTTATCAGACATTTTACATCACTCATCATACTTATTATGAACCATCTCAAAGCAGTGGGTTGTTGCTGTGCATCCCATATACTGTGTGCTCATGTGAAATAGTCTTTGGTGTATTTATGTTGTTTTTGAATATTTTTTTGTAATATGTCATAGTTCAAGCAATGGACCTAATCAAGGTAGTGATATTTTATTTTGTAGCAGACTGTTGCTAAAAAAAACCTCAGATTTGATCCAATTTTGTTCAATACTAAATTATATTTTGGATTTATAATCTATAGCAAATTCGGTTTTATTTTGTCTAACATTTATGTTTGGGACCTCATGGGCACTCTAAAAGCTGGGCATTAGACAAATGTCCTGATCAAGAGAAATAAAAACTGCTCGGATGAAGCAGCACATTAATTGTGTTGAAACAGACAAATAACGTCTAGTTGAAAATGTTTTATAAAAAGTCAGTAGAGGAACTTAAGTTAAATGAGTTAAGGTAAATAAGCTTTGCAAGATGGGGTAAATAAGAAAAAAGTCTCAGTATCCAGAGTTTGATATAATGGAAACCATGAAACGAGTTACAGAAAAAATGTCTCGGTGACATTCAATTCGTTTTACAATGAAAGACAGAGATTGCCTCGAAGGCATTTTTGGGATGCGATGACTCCAACTTGCTACAGTGAAGGAAGCTGATAAATGAAAGACAAATATAGTTTGAATAGCAGTTGGAAAGTTAGTATGCTTGAATCAGGCAGTGAAGAACTGCAATAACATAGTCAGGTTTCAAACAGAGCACTGCTATGTCCGATAAATGTCAGCTTGACAAGCTAAAATCTATTTTTCAGTAAATGTGAACATTGAATTGTTGAAAGTGTGGGAAAGGTTTTCAGAGATCGGTTAACAAAGCTTCACAATTTTATCTGAAGACCAAACAGAGGTTTGGGTGACCATTGTAGATAAAGTAAAACCCATTAATTGAGACTGACCATGTGGTTATTATGAGATTATGTAAGGCAGAGAGTAATGCTGAGTCATAATAATTGTAAAACAATATTGTGAGCTTTCCAATTCAAAGGTAGGCTTTGAATTAGGATTTGTTAAAACACTGCTAATCTTGCTATATAGGGATGTATTTTCTCCATAGTGACACAAAGTGTTTGACAGGAAGATTACAATTACCTTCTGTCAAGGCATATACTAATCATAACCTAAAGTAAAAATATCAGTTTCACAGTTTTTTTTATTTATTTTTTTTGTTTTTGTGACTGTATTGGCCTTTGACAGTGGCCTGAAAGGAAATAGGTGAAGAAAGAAGGGGAATTGCATATGGCAAAGGTCTACGGGTTGGGACTCAAACCTGTGACAACCTTGTCGAGGACTGAGATCTCCGTACATGGGTCATGTTTTTCTGCCCCTGCCTGCCCTAATAAAAAATAAAAAAATTCAGGATCTCGGAAAATTAGAATATCGTGAAAATGTCCAATATTAAAAACAACCAGTGCCACACTCTAATCATCTAATTAACTCAAGACACCTTCAAAGGCTATTAAATGGTTTCTCTGTGTAGTTCTGCGGGCTATACAATCATGGGGAAGCTGTAAGCTGTATGCAACAAAATTTCGTTTCGTATGCACTCTGTACATACAAAATGACAATAAAGTTTGTCTCAGTCTAAGGAAGACTGCTGACTTGACAGTTGTCCAAAAGACGACCACTGACACCTTGCACAAGGAGGGCAAGACACAAAAGGTCATTGCTAAAGAAGCTTATCTCTCTCTCTCTCTCTCTTCTGCATTATCGCAATTGAGCAGCTCAAGTGCGAGCCACCACAATTGACAAAGACTCCTGGATCGGTGTCAAAACGTCTTCTGAAAGAACTGAACAAAAGTCTGGTTGCCTCCGATTTAAGCCTGTTTGCTGTCAATCTGGGACTGCTGCCATTGAATCCGTTTGGAGAAAGGCGGGACATTCAGCAGAACTTTCCGAGATGATTGAGCAAAGCAAGACCTAATGCCCGCCTACCAAAAGTTGGTTTTAGCCCATAACGGTATGAAATTAAAACATAAGCAGGATGCATCATGACAAACCACAGGAAGGTGAGCTAGTCAAGCCATTTCGACCAGTTCTTCTTTCAAAGAAGAAATTGTGGATTCTTACCAAACAGATGAGATAGGAGCAGCTACCAGTGTGTCCTCCTGCTCTGTCATGTTTATTTTGCTTTGGCGGTGGGCTCGTCAGCTCTTGCTTTCGTCACAGCTGGTATGTCCCGCTTTAAACCATAATAGTGCAACGTGATTGGCCCGAACCATTTGTGGTTAAAGCCCTAGCAGTGCAAGCTGGATTCTTGTCTGTGAACAAATACCGTGAGTGTTCATCTATCAGGCAAGGTTAGCATAGTGTGTGATTATGTTATGATTTCTAGTTGTGTTGATTCAGCAATAGATGCAATCATAAGTGGTATGTAATATATAGCCTATGTGAGCTGCGTTACTCAAGTGGTGAAACTTTAGACTAATCCAAATTATGAATTCTACAGTGTTAAATGTTTTGGGAGGCAGGTGTCATTTGCCTATGACATCATGTCTTCCTATGCCACTGAAATGAAAGCCAGATAGGAAATAGTGGGATAGGAGTGGAGTGATAACTTCATATTTTTCATGACCATAAATATTTCCAAGCATCCCAAAAACTCTTCTCTGTAAGTATAACAAATATGTAATAGTATTGTCATCAGGTGTCAACAGGTGGGGAAGAAGCATTACTGAATTATTATTTGCTTCCTGTGGAGTAAGACAACTCCCTGCCCTCTGTTACTTTCATTTGTATCTCATTAAAGTCTGAGAACAGTATGGACATTTTCCAAAGCCTTAGTATACCTTGAAGCCTGTAACTGGGCCATGCCTACTTCTGACATTAACATATTCCTATTGTAGCCTAGATTTTTAATATTGTTCTTAATGACATGATGTTAGTAAGATTACAACATTTAAATGTGGTTAAAAAAACAACCTGCTGTTTTAACTATCTTTAGAACCTTTCATGATCTTGCAGTAACTGGCAGCTCATGGAAACAGCACTAGATAAAACTGTAAGCACTACAAGGACATATATGGGCCGGTCTTCAACGTCTGTATTGTATTAATAAGTGAAGTTGATACTTTATTGTTAAAGTAGAATTACAAACCTTTTTTGTTCGAGTTTATATCTAATTTGTATTATTTAAATTAATTTGTTCAATGATGTCATAAGAGATGGAATTCCAAAGTAGGACTTACCTAATCAATCTTAAGCAAACCCCTAAATACCAAGCATTAATATAACAAAGTCAGACTTTAAAATTGTTTATTATGATAGAATTTCAGGAAGTTTTAGGTTTAGCAAAAATAACACAACTCAAATTTAGTGGAGAGAAGTCAAAGATTGAATTAAACAACTTGTGGTTGACGGCTTTAAAGACAGATTATTAGAAGAAAGGTCAAATGCTTTGCACAGAGAATTTCTAGCTATTCTCTTGTCAGTTGACTAAATGCCAAGCTCCTACTACAAGTTTTTTTTTTTCTTAAAGGTATTTTGAAATCCATGGATATTTTCTCTGCAACAATAATCTACAGCAAGGGGTCACATACTGCAAGATGTTTTTCCAGACTTAATGCCAGAGTTGTTAAATTTATCTGTATCAAGTAGTTACAGCTTTATGACAAGTCTCCCTTCTCATTAATCATACATTTTAAATTCTGGTACATCTCTCTTGTTTCATGACCTGATTTGTAGACAAGACAATAAGTGCCTTTGGTCTCCATATTTGATTTTGTTCAAGCACGATGTGATATTAACCCATCCTGAAATTGTTTTCTGAATCATAGCATACTTTGCTTTCTTAAAAGTGCCCCCACATCATATTTCTTCTTGTTTGGATTTCTCTTCTTAGGGGTGCTATTTATCAGCATTCATCACACTCAATACCTTACATCTCTGTCAGACTAACCATATGCACATTGTTCTTTAGCAAGTCATGAAACTTCTGCAAGCTTCCTTTTTCCTCCTTCCTTGCATCACAATGTATAATTCCTATGTTCGTTACATCCACTATTTTTCTATTTTTCTATCTTTCTATGTCCTTTCTATGTCCTCAGGAAGATACAAATCCCATCTTCCCAGAAGACCTCTGTTGTGGGGAGCTTAACTGTCCCAGCTCTTTTACTCTGTTTGACACACTTCTTTGGTCTTGCATTTATGGACTATCATTCCTCTTTTCTCCAAAGTCAATTTTGCTCAATTTGGCTCTCGCCAATTTGTAATGGCTATATCAACGGTGATAATCCTCTTTCTTTCTTTTTCATCATTATGATGTTTCCACAACTCTTACTGACCTTTAGGATCTTGGTCTCTAAGATCTATGTCAGGTTTAGGCATAAAGAAAAATCTTATCTACAAGCATAGTTTTAGGTGTTGGACCTGAAATATTATAATCTACAAAATATTGTATCCAAGCAGTCCATTTACAAATTTTGTTGCACACATTAGCTATGTTTACATGTGCAAAATTCCTTGATCGGATTGAAATGTGTTGGGATTGAAAAAGAAAAAATGGTCTGAATATATAGTTTATATGGGCACAAAATTAACTAATCTGATCATGATCTGTGTTTAATTGTGGCAGGCTTCGTTCAGAATAGAAATACTGGGGTGCACAGAAATGTCAAATTTCCCTAAAAAAAACACAGAAGACGTTGTACTTCTGTCTGTGCCGAAAATAAAATGTGAAAGTGTGTTCATTTTGTGTCTTCTGGTACGTCGTTATATTTGTGCCACCAACTTGAGTCACCAATTACCAATCTGTGCACACAGTGATACTGGTGTGCTCACACACTGCTCGCTCAATACATGTCTGGCACAAGCTCTACTCTTCACTCAATTTGGTGACACAAATGCAGGTTCATATTCCTGTGTTACGGGATGAGAGAAATGAGCAGTCAGGGCAATTTGCCCCAATCTGAATGACATGATCAGAACAAGTGTTTATATGAATGCTGTTTGGATTATTGATCGACACCCGTCTCATACGAAACACAATTTCATTCCGATTGAGTTTCATCCGATGACATTATTCCAAATGCTGTCTTTACATGACACGTTTTCATTCCAATTTTGATTCCCATTATTACTATTGTCCATGTACACATAGCTAATGATCTTTACATGATGTTTGCAAGTTGAAATGTTAACTAGCTCTAATTTCAGGTATCATTCTAACAGAATTTGCTTCACTCTTTTTTTCACTTGCTGTTTCTAGAAAAGCCTCAGAATTAATGTCATTGAAGCATTCACCCTGAGCAATGATAACTGTGCATTTAGCCACCAATTTGCCTCAGCTGTGAGTCGTTAGTATCTGACCTCCAACATTACTCTACAATCCTAGAATTACATCAAAAGGCTTAGAGTGAATCTGACTTCAGCTGGGATCAAATCGGACAATGAGTAACTTATTTTGCCCCCCATCCTGAAGGAAGGTCCTCTGCCTCTACAGCTATCATTTTTAAAGTACACTTTTAAAATATGAGTTGTGGATAGCAAAAACATGTAAAAGTCCTTCAGTTTAAGCAGACCAGACTGAGGTATTAATCTTTGCCCTTGAATGCAGCAAAAATATTCAGCAAAGTCTGGTTCCATTTTGACCACTTGTAGAAAAGGCTTTAAACTTGTACAGTTGAAGCTTTTATATCCTGTCACCTTGACTGCTGTCCCTTTTAACAACCAGTCAAAGAACTCTTTCTGTCTTGGAGCTGGTTTGTATTGTAGCAGTGAGATGTCTTACTGTACCACAAAGAGAGACTACTCTCTCCCTGGCTGGTCAGTCTCCACATAGTACCAGCAAAACTGATATCAAGTTTTAGATTTTTCCTTTAAAAGCAATGTTTGGTTTGATATCGAATTTCTGAATTGCTAAGAGCGTGATTCACTTACTAATCTCAATTTCCTAATGGCCAGTCACTTCTTCCTATTCTATGCTCCTTGTTCAAAACCAAATGTAAAATCAGGGTTTCCATGCAGTCTGATAAAGTATTGAAAACTGTGGAATTTGATTGAAGTGTGCTCCGTGTCTGAATCCTTCCCTACTTCTCTCCCTCTTTCCCTCCCTCCACCCCTCCAATGAAGCACTTTGGCCAGCATTTAGGACTATTAAAGAGGCACTTTAAAAATACAGTAAGTTGACGTGAAAAATTTGATGAGTGCTGATTCGCCACAGTTGACAGGTGTGATTGTACCAACTGAATACTCGCCTCAGAGGATAAAAAAACCCCAAACGTATTCATTAAATCTCAGTGGAGTCCTCTACCACGGCTTCATATGCATTGGCCTTTTTCCTGAGTTACCAACTGACAATCACTGGCTACTGCCCATCTAAAAGAGCATGGGTGTGTGTCAGGTAACTGACATTTCAATGGTCTCCTCACTCACTGTGTGGTGTTGAGATGTCAACACCTTTGTCTGGCCCTGACAGAAAGTCAGCTCTGACGGATATGACATTGCGGGTCCTTGGCAGTACTGCTCGCATTAAAAGGTCTGTAGGAGTCCAGAGCTACAGGATAAGGAGTGCCTTTGCCTCCCTGTTTCACCCACTCACACACGTTCAAAAGCAAATGCATGTGCATTCACACACTCACAGAAGTGAAATGGCCATAAAGGCACAATGCCAAATAACACATAATCCCTCAATGATCCATCAAGTGGTAGACCAGCCATTGTGTTCTCACCATTAACTGGGCGAGGAGAGCATCTTTGAGATCGTAATGTTGCTATGCTCATTGTGAACGCGGCCAGGGTGAAATGCCAACTGCTAATCAGCTGTGTCTGTCGGGGGACAGGAGAGCAGGACCGTTAACATTTTTCAAAAATCTATGCAGATAT